>JAVIAB010000041.1:17563159-17641917 GCA_032433765.1 Megaustenia siamemsis
ATGGAATACTAGAAGGTAAAACTGGACATGTTGGACATAAACATCCAGTGAAACAAATTTAGATTGAACAACCTGAGATGGCAGACGAAGATGATGAGCAGTCTAGGAGTTAAATTAATAAATATGTGTTCTCTCAAAAAGGAAGAAAAAATTATTTGTTCTCTCTATCCAACATGATATTAACATCATCTCAACTATGTCGCAGTTTCGATTCTTCAGAGTTAGTCTCATCAACGACACTAATGGTTTCTCTATTTTTGTGAGGATAAAAAAAGTAGTCTGAACTCAACATATAATGTGGCATGTGGAGAATATGGTATAAAACATTGATATTGAAATGTAGCAACAAATTGACATGACCATGTTGCTTAACAGAAAGACATACATAATGAATGAAATAATGAATGAATGAAAGCACGAAAGAAAATCAATCCGTTTTCTGTGACTCCAAAACGTATTTAATGGGGGCCCACGGTAAAGGAAAGCGTTATTGAGTTATTTAGTTATTTGTGGGTCATCATCATTGTATTCCGTACATGTCCATAGATGCTCAGATCCCCTCCTCAGCAAGTCCCGCAGAGTCCAGCGACTGACGACTCCTGTTATGTGTTGGTTGATAAGTCTTGTGCTCATCACACATCTTGGAGGGCATTGATGAATGTCCGCCCGATCGATTGGTTGACCGTCCTCCATGACAGCGCAGCTAGCCAGCCTGTCCGCTCTTTCATTTCTCACTACTCCCTAATGCCCTGGGGCATAGACAAACGTGACCTTACGTATTTTTTACCTCTGCAATGACTCTAACCATTGCATGCGAACAGAGCCCGCCTCCACTTTTTTTTATGATGCTCATCGAAACACTCAGTATACAAGCATAGGTGTAGTCTAATGACTCTAAGAAGCTGAATGCCCTAGTCACTGCCATCACCTCCATCGTCATGCTGCTCGTGGTCATGACGTATGCACCACTGTATTCTTTGACTTTTCTGCCTGCCGCGCGGACTGTAAATGCCCATGCATTTCTTCAGTGTCGTATTACAGATCCGTCTGTATAGATGACTGCATCTTTCTCATCGGTGTTATCGTAGATGAGACCATTGACCTCCGCATTGACCACGACTGAGTTATGTTCCCTTCTTTGTCTGACGAGTGTCACAATACACGAGAAAGTCCCCTTGAATGACGTAGGCATAGATATCCACTCCTCGCCAACGTTGATATTGGTAAGCCCACAAACATGTTTGATAACATCTTCTGTTCGGCCCACCCATGATTTGCCTCTTTTTAGCCTGGCACCCTTCCCTGTGTTGAGCTTGTGGTGCAATGGATGATCAGCACTAATCTTCAGGTATGATCGTGCCCTCCAGATCTTGATTCTGTCATCCAAAATTTTGACAGCGATCCCCATATCCTCATTCTTACAGCCTCATTTCTTTGGTCGGTCTGCTCAATATAGCGGGCAAGCAGAGCCTTCCCTTTGCACTCATCAGATTTGTGCCATATCTGGTCTGTGCACTGGAAGTATGGTATGCCTCAGAGTCGTGATGTGTCATTCATGCTCTGATGAAGGCGCCAGAATGTGGTTAACTTTTTCGAAGCACACTTTTTTTTACAGAAAACATTCCATTTGGCATCCTTAGCCTGCTTAGCACATAGTTTAAAGTGCATCAATTTTTTGTCGACCTATTTTTCAATCACTTCAAGAGCTCAGGTTGTGTTCTCCCATTCTTTCTGGCTTTCTGCCATGTCTTGGCCGATTGTCTATTGTTCCGCCATGCTTCCTCGACTTCTACGTTCCACCAGGGTGGCTGCGTCCATCTCTCCTGCCTCCTACGAGGGGCGCTCTGTTTCCTATGTCTGATTTTGTTAATGACATCCTGGTCTGTTTTCTCGTAGTGGAATGTGTGGAACTTTCTTTTCTGGCTTATATTTCTGCTTTTCTCAATTAGGAGGACACATGGATAGTGATCACTTCCGTGGAACCCCAGTGCACTCCACTTGCAAACCGGTGCGAAGGTGGAAGACACCGGTGCCAGGTCTATGACACTATCAGAGTCCCCTGCTCGAGTGGTCATTCTGGTTGCCTTCCATCATTCAAGCACACTAAATCGACTGATACTAGTGCGTTCTCTAGGTCTTCTCCCCGCTTGTTGGTTATGACGTTACCCCACTGGTTCCCTGTAGCATTAAAGTCTCCACAGAAAAAAAATTACATTCTTTTCCTCGAAGTCGAAGAGATTCTGCCATTGTTGTGTGCCCACCTTCTCATTACAGGCATACACATTTACAACCACAAAAGGAACTGGGGTCTGCTCCCTAACCACTTGTACCTGCATTCTGCATTGTCCTACGCAGACAGATCAACCTCAGCTGCCACCATCTTGTTGTGCACAATGAGGCCTGTCCAAGGTGTCGTCAATTTTAGAAACAATAAAATCCAGGGGCATTAACTCTCCTATCACCAATAATAGTTTCTTGCAAAATCATTATACCTGCGCCGCACAGTAGCTTATCGAGAATGGACCGTCGTTGATTTATGGACACACAATTCCAAAATGTAACGCGTACATACTTTTAGGCCTAACCTCTCACACTTCGAAGGGTTTTTAACCACCTCTCATACCTTGTCTTGTTTTCTTTCTTCGATGTTGTCATTTGGGCTGCGTCTAAATACTTACAATCGTCATATTATCATAGATGATTTTGTAGCTGGAAGTCGATGCTGTGGATGGTCTACATTCACATGCACTCACTCAGTCGCACGGTCCAGAACCCGTTTTCACGATATAGACTGGCCAACTCCAGTAAATCGCTCTGCAGCACGCGGATACACTGTGAGCGTTTGACAAATGCATGAATTAGATGTCCTTACTAGCAGACCGGCGAAAACAAACAGCCATTTTTACACGCGTTCAATAGCGCAAAGGAAAGTGTGAGAACCGCTACTATAAACAATGTTATGAGAATCCCAGAACTGTCCAACAGCAGTCTGTCTTGTGGTAACCTATCTCTATGGTAGATTGTTTTTTTTACTGAAACACTTTATCTGGCAATCTATCCAATACTCTTTTGGAATATATTAGTAGAAATACCTGTCTGGTAATCTGCCGTATGTTATAATGTATTGTTGAAGGCTTTTCTCTGGCATTTCTCCCTGTTAGAATGTACTTTTGAAGGTTTTTCTCTGGAATTTACCCATGTTAAAATGTATTTTTGAAGGCTTTTCTCTGACATATCCGCCTCTTAGAATGTATTGGTGAAGGCTTGTGTCTGGTATTTCCCTCTGTTAGAATGTACTTTTGAAGGCTTTTCTCTGGTAATTTCCCATGTTAGAATACTGTTGAAAGCTTTTTTCTTCTAATTTCCCATGCGAGAATGTACTGTTGAAAACTTTTCTCTGGTAATTTCCCATGTTAGAATGTACTGTTGAAAGCTTTTCTCTGGTAATTTCCCATGTTAGAATGTACCGTTGAAAGCTTTTCTCTGGTAATTTCCCATGTTAGAATGTACTGTTGAAAGCTTTTCTCTGGTAATTTCCCATGTTAGAATGTACCGTTGAAAGCTTTTCTCTTGTAATTTCCCATGTTAGAATGTACTGTTGAAAGCTTTTCTCTGGTAATTTCTAGAGTGAGTTTGAAACCACTGAATTTTTTTCCCCAGTAACCTGTTCTATGTTAGCTTGTGTCACTGAATCACTCAGTCTAGTAGCCTGCCCTATGATATTTTGTCATATTGTAATATGTCTTCTGAAATTCTATTGTGCAGGGCCATACTTTGTTAGAATATATTATTTGCCTACTCACACGTTTCAGAAGAAATCCTCTGGCGTGTTCACCTATGACGTAAGCTGTGTCATGCTGGCAGTGATGGTAGGATGTGGTGTTGGATAATGACAGAGAGGTAGTTATGTTTCTAAGGCCCACCGCTGAAATACAAGCATTTAGATACAGACTAACCGGATAGAACATTCAACGTTGGATGAACTGTTGTAAGACAAATCATGATTTATCACATAGATTATCACACAGAGCTGGAGTAAGAATCCAGTAAGTTGAAACATCAGCCAGAAGCAGAGAATCACCAAAGCTGTTTTACGTGTGATTCAGACACTCTGAGTTGATAAAAAGATGAGAAGTATGAGTTAGAGTAGTTTTATTAGATAAGAAGGTATTGAGAAAATTAAAGTTGTATAAGTTTAGAAGTGTATGGCGACCTAAAAAAGTATCTGGAAAGGTTTCACTACATCAAGTGGTAGCCAAACACCTAGAAAGAAAACCACTATTTTCTACATAATATATTTAGACGGCAAATAAGGTGACGTCAATACGAATTGCTACTGAAGAACAGATATGCGAGAAGCAGAAGAATGTATGAAATACATTCGATACTTTGTGTTATTCTGTGAAGAAATACATTCCATTGATTCATTGAGTGGAGTTAAACTTAAAGATGTGTGTAGTTCATTCACTGTGTGCAAGACACATTACATTAAATCCCTGTTATACTATACTTTGTTATATTGTATTTTAGCAGCTTTTGCAAGAGAGCCCCTTTTAGACAGCCTACCCTACAGACGTTTGTTGACTACCACTCTTGTTTGTCTGAAGCCATCATGCTGGTCATTGAACTTTAACAAATATGAACCTAATATACATTAGGACAAACATGATATGTAATATGGAAACTATTCTAACTGTGGAGATACAACTTCTAATTTTTCTAAGAGCTTTTATTTCTTTTCATTTGCAAAGTACAAATACCTGTTTTTGACTGTTTATATGTTGAGAAAATATTTGAAAGCTTTACTGGTTTATTTGTGTTTGTCTGTACTTGAAATATCTGTCTTAATGAATGTTTGCTTCACTGTTTGTTTATTTTTTAAATTATGTTTGTCTGTCTTTCTACATAACGGTATATCTGCCAGTATGCCTGATATGCATGTTGTATCCGATGTCTATGTATGTTTATCTGCCTGCCTATCTATGTGATTAAATGCAACCATCATCATGTGTGTCCACATAACAATAACTATGATATGTCTTCCTGATCTGTTCTCTGTTTGATTTCTGTTTATAATTACATTTAACAGGGGGGAGTAGCTACAATACGCTTTCTTTGTATGGTACACACACACATTTATTAGAAGCTACACTACGCTTTCTATTTATGGTACACATACAAAGTTATTAGAAGAAGCTACACTATGCTTGCTATTTATGGTACACACACAAATTTATTAGAAGAAGCTACAATACGCTTTCTTTGTATGGTACACACACACATTTATTAGAAGCTACACTACGCTTTCTATTTATGGTACACATACAAAGTTATTAGAAGAAGCTACACTATGCTTGCTATTTATGGTACACACACACATTTATTAGAAGAAGCTACACTACGGTTGCTATTCATGGTACACATACAATGTTATTAGAAGAAGCTACACTACGGTTGCTATTCATGGTGCATATACAATGTTATTAGAAGAAGCTACAGTACGCTTTCTATTTATGGTACACATACAAAGTTATTAGAAGAAGCTGCACTACGCTTGCTATTCATGGTATACATATAAAGTTATTAGAAGAAGCTACACTAAGCTTTCTATTTATGGTATACATACAATGTTATTAGAATAAGCTACACTAAGCTTTCTATTTATGGTACACATACAAAGTTATTAGAAGAAGCTACACTAAGCTTTCTATTTATGGTACACATACAAAGTTATTAGAAAAAGCTACACTAAGCTTTCTATTTATGGTACACATACAAAGTTATTAGAAGAAGCTACACTAAGCTTTCTATTTATGGTACACATACAAAGTTATTAGGGGAAGCTACACTACGCTTGCTATTTATGGTACACATACAAAGTTATTAGAAGAAGCTACACTACGCTAACTATTCATGGCACACATACAAAGTTATTAGAAGAAGCTATACTACGATTGCTATTTATGACACACATACACAGTTATTGGAAGAAGCTACACTACGCTTGCTATTCATGGTACAAAGTTATTAGAAGAAGCTACACTACGCTTGCTATTAATGACACACATACAAAGTTATTAGAAGAAGCTACACTACGCTTGCTATTTATGATACAAAGATATTAGAAGAAGCTACACTACGCTTGCTATTTATGGTACAAAGTTATTAGAAGAAGCTACACTACGCTTGCTATTAATGACACACATACAAAGTTATTAGAAGAAGCTACACTACGCTTGCTATTCATGGTACAAAGTTATTAGAAGAAGCTACACTACGCTTGCTATTAATGACACACATACAAAGTTATTAGAAGAAGCTACACTACGCTTGCTATTTATGACACAAAGATATTAGAAGAAGCCACACTACGCTTGCTATTAATGACACACATACAAAGTTATTAGAAGAAGCTACACTACGCTTGCTATTTATGATACAAAGATATTAGAAGAAGCTACACTACGCTTGCTATTAATGACACACATACAAAGTTATTAGAAGAAGCTACACTACGCTTGCTATTAATGACACACATACAAAGTTATTAGAAGAAGCTACACTACGCTTGCTATTTATGATACAAAGATATTAGAAGAAGCCACACTACGCTTGCTATTAATGACACACATACAAAGTTATTAGAAGAAGCTACACTACACTTGCTATTTATGATACAAAGATATTAGAAGAAGCCACACTACGCTTGCTATTTATGACACACACAAAGTTATTAGAAGAAGCCACACTACGCTTGCTATTTATGATACAAAGATATTAGAAGAAGCCACACTACGCTTGCTATTTATGACACACACAAAGTTATTAGAAGAAGCCACACTACGCTTGCTATTTATGACACACACAAAGTTATTAGTAGAAGCTACACTACACTTGCTATTTATGATACAAAGATATTAGAAGAAGCCACACTACGCTTGCTATTTATGACACACACAAAGTTATTAGAAGAAGCCACACTACGCTTGCTATTTATGATACAAAGATATTAGAAGAAGCTACACTACGCTTGCTATTTATGATACAAAGTTATTAGAAGAAGCTACACTATGCTTGCTATTTATGATACAAAGATATTAGAAGAAGCTACACTACGCTTACTATTTATGATACAAAGATATTAGAAGAAGCTACACTACGCTTGCTATTTATGATACAAAGATATTGGAAGAAGCTACACTACGCTTGCTATTTATGATACAAATATATTAGAAGAAGCCACACTACGCTTGCTATTTATGATACAAAGATATTAGAAGAAGCTACACTACGCTTACTATTTATGATACAAAGATATTAGAAGAAGCTACACTACGCTTGCTATTTATGATACAAAGATATTAGAAGAAGCTACACTACGCTTGCTATTTATGATACAAAGATATTAGAAGAAGCTACACTACGCTTGCTATTTATGATACAAAGATATTAGAAGAAGCTACACTACGCTTGCTATTTATGATACACACACAAAGATATTAGAAGAAGCCACACTACGCTTGCTATTTATGATACACACACAAAGTTATTAGAAGAAGCTACACTACGCTTGTTATTTATGATACACACACAAAGATATTAGAAGAAGCCACACTACGCTTGCTATTTATGATACACACACAAAGTTATTAGAAGAAGCTACACTACGCTTGTTATTTATGATACACACACAAAGATATTAGAAGAAGCTACACTACGCTTGTTATTTATGGTACTCATACAAAAATATAAGAAGAAGCTGTCTTAAAATGTACAAACTTTTGAGGTTGATTTAATAGTGAACACCGAAACTTCTAGATTTGCCAGCTTTTATGTATTTTTGTTGCTGTTGCTAACATTAACTACTACAATATCATGCATACATTTACTTTAAGTAGGTAGTAATTTACGTATGTAAATACATATATTGTTTTCAAAAACACATGAAGTATACAAACATATAACTGCCAAATTATAACTATTGAAAGTATTAAACATGTTATTTTATTCACGCATTAGTAGATTGTGTTGCCCTGTACCTTGTACACAGTGGTTCAGTACATCTGTCTTCAACCCACATTTTAACATTCACATTTATTAACATTTTGGTTAAACACAATTCCTCAGTTTTCAATCAGGTATGAATTGAACAACAGCAGTGTGTGTAAAAATAGTTATTTGTATGTTACAACTCATTAATGTGAACTGCTTTGTCAAGTCAGCCGCAGTTTTATCTCTTTAGAGAATTTGCACCGTGTTTGGTTCGTTGTAGGCTGCATTCACTAGAGTAATCAGTAATCTAAGGACGCTGCCATTGTTGTGCGTGCTACGTCACCATAATGACTCATCGTATATTCCAAGACCGGTCATATGCTAATCTTACGGTATTTTGTTTGATGTGCAATGGGATAATCTGATGACTAATTGTGTTGTATATGTTCGGGTTTGGATCCAAAAACGATATCTTAACATCATCAAGCGCTATACATTTAGAATATATGACGATCATCATTTTCAGGAGTACGTGAACTCTAGTCAATATGGTGGATAGGCATCAGGGACCATCGAAGGCTATGTAAAACAGTGTTCCTTGTTGCAGTTTCCTCATATGCCAAGTCTGGCTTGTTGCAAGAGCTACTGAGTTAGGTGCTCTGTGAACACCGTGCGCTGTGTGTTTCATCCGTTTTGATCATGCTTCGATATTCCAATTGTGTACGATGAATGATGACATCGTATGACAGGGAACAGTTGGCTGTGTTCACTTTCTATGCGGTTTCGCCTTATGTCTTTTGGCGTGTGCTGAGACTGCTATGATGAGGACTACAGCTACCTGTCATTGGGAGATGAAATATTAATTCGCATGAATCCACTGGCACGGCGGTTGAGCAATTATGGATTTTAAGATTCGTTTGCAGTGATACCGGGGCCTTCCATAACCAAAGATCCATTAAGAGAAAGAACCAATAGCAGTGACGTCCATTAACATGGTTTCTGAAACTACTCAATCGGCGTTAATGAAAACAAACAATATTACTAGCATCTATGAACAATGGAGCCAAATAGTGCTTTAAAATGAGTGTGCTTAAAATGTGCTTTAATATTATAGCAATGGTCCTGTATAAATTATGTTTGTCTCTAACCTCAGTGATTTGCTCAATATGAAAATGTAGCTAATCATTATTATTGTTCTTATCTTAAACGTATTTGATATATGTAGCTTACCGGACTTGTTCTAAAAAAGTATTGTTATTTGTTATAAAAAGGTAACTTTTGGGGGAAATGTTAACATAACTAGGAGTTAATGGGATTTCATTAAATTTATCATCATCATGTGCCGTATTGCTTTGTGTAGGTATTTGTGCCCTCTCGTTTTACATATAAAAAAAAAAATTAAAGTAATAAAAAAGCACAAAAGCATGTGTAATATGAAAGATTACGTGTGTACATAAAATAATGCATCTACGTATAGCTATTGTTCCACTACAGCTGCGCCTGTGAAGTTCACATATAAAAGCATCGTTTGAACTCCGGATCTAAATTCTCTTGTATTTAGTGTTCAAATAATGAAACCTTTATGTTAGGGTTATGTTAGGAAACCTTTATGTTAATCCTGAGTCGCACACGTCGTGGCGACTGCTTGACCAAGCGGCCTTTATCCCTCTGGTTCTATCGTTGCCCCTCGACATACACCAGCAATGGTACTATGTGTCGTAAAGATAGTTTTTTTTTTATGCACAACAGAGATGAGTTGTAGAATAACTAAGTCAAAGGCTGAATTACAAAGAAATAAAATTATGCAACATGTTTTTATCAACAATAAATAAGAAAAAAAATAGTTTCTTTGTGTTATTTAAGGCCAGTTTTGATATATAGAAATGACAATTTTGTAAAGTTAAAATAATTGTATTTACAATATATTTATACATTAAGATGGATACAAATGTCAATTGTTTTATTACATTTCAAATCCGTATATATTTTGATGTGATGATGAAATGACAACTATTACTGAGTTTGGTGTTGATATTTTCATTATATTTGTAACGCTAGACTGCGTAATAACAAAACATTCCAGTTAATTTATGCTTCCTTTATTTTTAATGATCGAACTAATTTCTCATTGCATGTTCTTTAAATGCAATTACTTTTTCGTAAAATATTTGCCGTTACGTTTTGGCTGGTAATCTTATTCTCTATATATTCTAAATGGCGAAAAAGAAAAACGTTATTAAAGGAAGGACAACACACTGGTTTGAGAGTGTCTATTTTTTTGTTTCAGAGCCTGGTTCACTTGTCACATGACATCCACATATTGGTTATTTGGTAAATCAGTGATTGGAGTAAATACTGAAGTTACTCATAATAAATTCAATGGATACACATCAGTAATATATTCAAAGATCTTCAAAAAACTCTACTGTCTTGTCTCCATCTTCAGCATTTCTGGTAAATTGTACTGGGGAGGTAAAAGAATATTGGTTATTTTTGAGGTGTGAAATGTTTCCTGGTTTGTGTGCGAGAGATGTAGGATTGAGTTCAGTGATGAGTGATGTTTTATGTAACATTAGTTCAGTGGTGAGTGGTGTTTTATGTAACATTAGTTCATTGATTAGTGGTGTTTTATATGACAATATTTTAGTGATAAGTAGTGTTTTACATGGCCAGTGATGAGTGATATCTTATGTGACATTAGTTCAGTGATGAGTGGTGTTTATGTGACATTAGTTCAGAGATGTGTAGAGATTTGTGTGACAGTATGTTAATGTACACTTCTACAACCACCAGTATGTGATTGGAGACTATAACAATCAACAGTATGTGAATGGAAACTACAACAACCACCAGTATGTGAATGGAGACTATAACAACCAACAGTATGTGAATGGGGACTACAATAACCACCAGTATGTGAATTGAGACTACAACAGCCACCAGTACGTGAATGGAGACTATAACAACAAACAGTATGTGAATGGACACTAAAACAACCAGCATTATTAGAATGGAGACTATAACAACCATATAATATGTGAATGAACACTACAGCAACCAACATTATGTGAATGGAGACTATTATAACCATACAATATGTGAAAGGAGACTAAAAAAACCACTAGTAATGGAATGTAGACTATAACAACAATATAATGTTTTGAATGGAAACTATAACTACCACATGATATGATGGAAGACTACAACGACCACCAGGATGTGAAAGGAGACAAAACAACCACCAGTATATGAATGAAGACTATAACAACTAACAATATGTGAATGGAGACTACAACAACCACCAGTATGTGAATGGAGACTATAACAACCATATAATATGTGAATGGAGACTACAACAACCAATATTCTGTGAATGGAGACATTAATAACCATACAATATGTGAATGGAGACTACAACAACCACTAGTATTAGAATGGAGATTATAACAACAATATAATATGTGAATGGAGACTACAACAACCACCAGTATGTGAATGGAGACTATAACAAATAACAGTATGTGAATGGAGACTACAACAACCACCAGTATGTGAATTGAGACTACAACAACCAGCATGTGAATGGAGACAATGAAAACCACCAGTATGTGAATGGACACTAAAACAACCAGCATTATTAGAATGGAGACTATAACAACTATATAATATGTGAATGGAGACTACAACAACCAACATTATGTGAATGGAGGCTTTTATAACCACACAGTATGTGAATGGAGACTACAACAACCACCAGGATGTGAATGGAGACTACAACAACCACCAGTATGTGAATGGAGACTATAACAACCACCAGTATGTGAATGGAGACTATAACAACCACCAGTATGTGATTGGAGACTATAACAACCAACACTATGTGAATGGAGACTATAACAACTATATTATATGTGAATTGAGACTACAACAACCAGCATTATGTGAATGGAGACTATAATAACCATACACTATGTGAATTATAGACTACAACAACCACCATGATGTGAATGGAGACTACAACAACCACCGGTATGCGAATGAAGACTATAAGAACCGCCTGTATGTGAATGGAGACTACAACAACCACCTGTATGTGAATGGAGACTACAACAACCACCATGATGTGAATGGAGACTACAACAACCACCGGTATGCGAATGAAGACTATAAGAACCGCCTGTATGTGAATGGAGACTACAACAACCACCGGTATGTGAATGGAGACTACAACAACCACCTGTATGTGAATGGAGACTACAACAACCACCTGTATGTAAATGGAGACTACAGCAACCACCTGTATGTAAATGGAGACTATAAGAACCACATGTATGTAAATGGAGACTACAGCAACCACCTGTATGTAAATGGAGACTATAAGAACCACATGTATGTAAATGGAGACTACAGCAACCACCTGTATGTAAATGGAGACTACAGCAACCACCTGTATGTAAATGGAGACTACAACAACCACCAGTATGAAAATGGAGATTATAACAACCATCAGTATCAGAATGACGATTATAACAACCACCAGTATAAACATGGAGCCTACAACAACCACCAGTATAAACATGGAGCCTACAACAAATACCAGTATAAACATGGAGCCTACAACAACCACCAGTATAAACATGGAGCCTACAACAACCACCAGTATAAACATGGAGCCTACAACAACCACCAGTATAAACATGGAGCCTACAACAACCACCAGTATAAACATGGAGCCTACAACAACCACCAGTATGAGAATGGGGACTACACCATCCACCAATACGACAATTCAGACTGTAGATGTTACTGTAGCTACAATGCGACATTATAATGAGAGCTGTAATTATGGTTAACATTTTTTGTATAGCAGTTGGGTATATTTCCTTATTTTTAATATTGCACAGCTACTTTTTTAATATCAATCAATAATGGTAAGATTAAGGGTGTACAAAATCTATCTTTCTAAGAAACTGTTCTCAATTGCTGCAGTGTTACAATGTTTTCTATAGAGCTTAAGTTTACTTTTTAACACAAACAACTAACAACATTATTATATAACAAAAGCTGTAGAGTTTAAAAAGCTGCCAAAATTTAAACAATTACATAAACTTCAAAAACTGCCAGCTCGAAATCTTAAACACTCAAAAACTATTTTCACAGCAGGAAATCCAACTCACATCTAAAAATGACTGCCAACTTTCCTGAAATACTGACACCATGAACTGATTGCCAACATTCCTGACAAACTCTCATCCCTGAATTCATTTTCTCCAATACTCTCTAAATCTTCACGAAGTAAACATTGTTTATGTCCAAGTTCTCTGGGCCATCAAAAATATAAGAATCATGGGAATTCTTGGTCTTGGTCAGTTCTGTATCGGCCTTTTTACTTACAACATACTAGAGACCATACCCAACATGTCTACTGCTTTGTCTCACGTTAGGTAACCCATCAACATGAGTGGACAAATTATTACTCTGCCCCGATTAAACCATTTGACTTCGATCTACACAGACCAAGGCGAAATTAGTCGCCACTTGACATCCGAAATGAAGCAGTGAACAAGTGGGGACTCACACCTTTTCTGAATAAATTATTTAAGGAGTCTTTTATTACACTGTGATTTGTCAAATCTCTATCGTAAACCCAAAATTACGTTATAGTACAGATTGTTGTACTGGACATATCAGAAGAATGACTTTCCTGGTGAAGCTTTTGTGGCACTTCTCAGGACGAGAGAATTATCACTTGTTACATTCACTTCTCAAGATGAGAGTATTATCACTTGTTACATCACCTCTCAAGATGAGAGCATTATCACTTGTTACATTCACCTTTCAAGATGCCAGCATTATCACTTGTTACATTCACCTCTCAAGATGAGAGCATTATCGCTTGTTAGATTCACTTCTCAGGGTGAGATGATTATCACTTGTTATATTCACCTCTCAGTTTGTGAACATTATCATTTGTTACATTCACCTCTCAATATGCGAACATTATCACTTGTTACATTCACCTCTCAAGACGAGAGCATTATCACTTGTTACATTTACCTCTCAAGATGAGAGCATTATCACTTGTTACATTCACCTTTCAAGATGAGAGCATTATCACTTGTTACATCCACTTCTCAGGGTAAGAGCATTATAACTTGTTGCATTCACCTATCAATATGCGAAACATTATCACTTGTTACATTCACTTCTCAGGGTGAGAGCATTATCACTTGTTACATTCACTTCTCAGGGTGAGAGCATTATCACTTGTTACATTCACTTCTCATGGTGAGAGCATTATCACTTGTTACATTCACTTCTCAGGGTGAGAGCATTATCACTTGTTACATTCACTTCTCAGGGTGAGAGCATTATCACTTGTTACATTCACCTCTCTGGAAACCTTTCCTCACTCGCCTCTTGTTATGTTTCCCTCCAGGACATGTCCACCATTACTACATTGCTACATATGTCGAACTGTGATTATGGTTAACTTACTGGATTGATAGCCCTTACTTTGAATGGTCTAACATGAGTAGATAAACCACAAATAGACAATAATAGATTAGTGTGCATCTATCATACTTGACATGAATGTATTCAATAATATATACAAACCACGATCAAATGGCTTTTGTCAGTAAATCATGATTTTTTTACTTAGACATTTGCTCATTTTCCTGTGTAACCCAAGGAAGCAAAATGACATACTACAAAGGTCACGTGTCATAAAAAGAACAGAGAAATGCGTTCTTTCATAACGGTTCTGTCCACAGAATGACGTTAATTCAACATTTAATGAGTTTCCCATAGTGAACACACTTATTCTGAGTGTAAAAAATAAAGAAACGTTAGCAGTGAAATGTCCTGAATGAGGTTGGCAGAAAACTATTCAACTGCAAGCATTTTGGGATCTAAATGAAACTGTTGTTAGGGACATGAAATTATAGACCACATACACGTCTCAAACAGTATATCCTTTGTCCAACCCAGAAAACATACAACTTTCAGCTTCTAAAGTGTTTGTTTTAGCTTTTGATAAATGTTTCCATACTTATTTACTGACGTTTTACTTCTACACAATTATATTTTCTTAATGTTTCCTTAATTTGCATTTTTATCATCTTTTGTGTTGACTGTATAAGACTCACCAAATAATGCTTGAACATGTATAATGCTGTCACATGATGAATGTCACCACATTATAGAACCAATGTTAGCACGATATCTTCCTATCCACAAAACATACATGATGATCTAATTAGCTGTGTTTTTTATATTTAATTGACATAAAACGTTCACACTTTGCTAAAAACCTGTTGGTTCATGTCTTTGATTATCCACATCACACAGTGAGAACGTTGCAGCGTCTGCGTGTGTTGGATTATTTTCATCATCAACTTTCATAAAATGTGTAACATACCAACTCTGGAACTTGGCTTTCATGGTCCTTCTGTAACGATAAACAATTGGTTATCACTCAAACTGGGCTATCTTCAAAATAAATTCATTTAGAGAGTATTTTCAAGCCAGTATTTATTTGGTTAAAATAATAAGCCATTTATCAAAAGCATTTTTAAACTAAAATAATACTTTATTATATAGACAAAACAGTGCAATGTAACATATTGGGAATATAAAAATTTTGCACAATCTGTGATTTTTAAAAAAATGATATAACATGCTGGTCTGAAAATAAGTAATGTCTTATCATTTAAAAAAAATTGTCAATACCCAAAACTTTCAGAATGTTTCTGTAAAATAAAACACCAAAAGAGAATTGTTTATTTGAAGTAAATACCATGCCACGGTGGCGATAGCAAAACATTGTCTATATCTTTAGAAGGGGCTGAAATACTATCCTATAATTAACAATGTGCAGCATCTTTATCATCTTTCTGCGTCCGACGTCGATCAGTGTACGTGTGTGACTTGTCCATATAATGTAGAGTATGTCCATGATCAGTCCATAATGACCTGCCACTGGTACATATGACCTAGAGTATGTCCAGTCCATAATGACCTACTACTGGTACATATGACCTAGTTATGTCCATGTTCAGTCCATAATGACCTGCAACTGGTATATATGACCTAAAGTATGTCCATGCCCAGTCCACAGGAATGATTTGTCCTATTTATTTGTATGCGTCATGAAGGTGATGGCTGTCTCTTCGATATGACCATTATTTCTGTTCTTTAGAATTCAGAATTAGACCTGTCTTGTTGCTTTCTTTTATTATTATGTCTATCATTTCTTAAGGTGACCATATTTTTGAAATCCCATTCCGGGACGGAATAATTTTACTTCAATTTTCCACCAATAAAATTACATTTCTTCTTGCTGTCATTTTGAAGTGAATAATACATACATTTTAAAACATCTAATAATATAGACCTACAATACGCTACCAGGATAATCAGGAGATAAAAAAAAAACAGTGATACTCACTTAAATTGAAGGTGAAACAGAGATGCTGTACTTTTCAGATGAGTGAATTTTCTGTAAAATGTCCTTCTTTGTACGCAGCATCTTATAAAATTCGACACATATTCCCTCATAGTTCACTTTGGTGATCAACATGGCTTTTAAAGTTTCAACACCTAGTTATGTTTTATCATTTGTCCACAAACTGTTCATCAGAGAAAACACTCGTTCTGTTGCAGCATTTGTTCCTGGTAGACACAAAAAGAACTCTGCCAGCTTCAGAATATGTGAAACGGGCACATGATTGTTTCTGAAGTGTGAAGCTAGTTCAACCTAACGCTGCCCTGGTAATGTTTTATTAAGACTCCACTCACTAATTTTTTGTGAAGTAACGAACTGTTTCATGTAGACATATTCGTCATACATTTTATTTTCTGGAAAGTCGACTGAAGGCACTGTTTGACTCACTAATGATGAAGACTTCTCAATATCTCCCCAATTTGGTGTTCTGTTCAGCATTACCCAGCTGTAAGACTCTAGGTTTTGAAAATTATTTGCAGCCCATTTCTTCAAATAACTTAAAGCTGTTTCATAAAATGAAGAAACACTGGCGTTAAACGTTTTCACATCATCACGTGGAAATCCTTCCATTTCCAGCTTTTTAAGGATAATCTGAACTCTTGGTGGCAAGAAGCCGTCTTCCAGCTTGGACTCCAAGATAGCTTTCAACCTATTGATGTTGTCAATGACTTCAAATACAGTGACCATCTGTCCCTCTACTTTCTGCACTGCTTCGTGGAAAGAGGATGCCTGACTGTGAACCAAAATAAGCCATGCCTCAGACAGTGGGTTTTCAAAGAATTCCTGTATAAAAACTGTGCATCTGTCTTGAGATTGAAAATATGATTTTAGAGGCAGGAACATGTAAAGAACCCTTTCAACAGCAGGCAAGAGCGCAAGCCACCTAGTTTGTGCATAACCTAAAATCATCTGGAAGTCTGTGTCGACAAACTGACAAAACTCCTTGAGACTTTCAACTCTAACTGTGTATGATTTGAAGTACAGATAAATTTTTGCAATAGTCATTTCAACATCGACAGGCAATACGTCTGCAGCTGCTCGAACAGTGTGGTGGAAAATATGGCAAACACACCCAACACCTATCAAACTATGTCCAAGGTTTTCTTTCAGTTTTGTGAAAACATTGTTCTGTCCTTTTCTTTCAGCGCCCCCAAAATTAGAATTTGTGTTGTCTGCACATAATCCAACTACTTTCAGTTCTAAACCATTTTCAGTTAGACAGTCAATAAGAAAACTACTTACTATATCAGATGTTTCACCCGGCAATGACTTCAACTCTAATATTTTAACTTTCAGTCCCTTATTGCGATCAAAGTATCTGACAAGCAAAGGAAAAATCTTGATTTCTTTGTGGTTGGAGGCATCTGTCAGTATGGAGATAAATGTTACGTTTACTAGGTCACATCTCAACTCGTTTAGATTTAGAGCATGGGGTGTGAACACATTCCGAATAATAGCTTCTGTTTTCGTACGTGCACAAGCAAATTTTGGTTCTAAAGTTACCTGAAGCAATTTTGATGTGCAGTCCATAGATCTAAACGTGTGATTGTGCATCACTGTATGATATGCAAAGGCACCTTCTGTAGCAGCTAACTGTTCTTCTTTGTCACCAACCTGTTCAGCTCGAAAAAAATTTGTCAACGACGAGCTTGATGCAGCAGTAGCGACGGCTCTCTTATGTTTATCACTATTTATGTGGCTCTTAATATCACCACGTCCACTATGGTTAATAGTAAACCCGGATGAACATATATTACATCTTACAGTGAAGTCTGATGACGATGTAGACTTTTTTATAAAAGGGTATTCCTTTTGTAAATCTTGATTAAAACTACAATTACGCTTCGGTGCCATTCTTTGCGGAAGTGAAAGTGAAAGTTAGTAACACAACGAATATATACGAGATTTAAAACTAGGAGCGCATTCTACTGTTTTGATATTAAACAAAATTGTCTACACAGCAACGGAATAATATTTTTTTTAATTGAAGAAATGTACGCCGTATACCAAAATGGCAAAATTGGTAAACGTTTGTGTCCCAAATTATTTTTTTATCAAATCCGGGACAAAAGCTAAAAAATATGCCAAAATCGGGACAAAACCGGTACGGCAGCTAATCCGGGACAAAGGTTCAAAAATTGTCAAATTCCGGGACTGTCCCGGACAATCCGGGACGAATGGTCACCTTAATTTCTTGTACTTCATTCTATGTCTCTGCTATTAAGACTATGTTATCTAAATATCGCAAATTATTTATGTTGTGACCGTTGCTTTTTTTGCCTATTTATCTCATACTTTTTTCGCTGTAAAGTGAAAACGCATGAACGCATTCGAAAAATAAATGTCTAAGGAAAATACTTGGTATAGCGTGGAACGAATTCAAAACAAACGAGGAAGTTAGAGAAATAGCCACTCAACCACTAATATCTTCAGTAATAAAGAAAAGACGATGGTCATATGTTAGACATGTAATGAGAATAGATAATAACCGAACAGCAAAGCAAGCCCTCATGTGGGAAACAACAGGTAAGAGGAAAAAAGGATGACCCAGAGACACACTGAGAAGAACACTGATGAGGGAGGCAAGAGCAGTAGGAATCGGCTCCCTCAATGAGATAGAGCTGCTTGCACAGAACAGAGAGAAATGGCGCGATTTGATAAAACATCTTTCAAAGAATTGAAAACTGTTAGAATAACAATTTAGATAAGAGAAGGAGTGTCTTGGTCTACACCCTATGGGCCGGCTACTGCTCGATAGGTCAATAGATAGATATATAGACAGATAGATAGATAGAAACTGAAAACAAATCCGACGACAGAACACAGCCTCGTCTGACTCCTTGTTTTATATATTGAAAATGACATTTTTGGTTGCTAATTCGTATAGCTGCTGTTTGTTGCCAATACATTTCTAAAAATGATTCTCAGATCCTTGCCATAATTTTTCTAAATTTCTTCAGTATGTTGATTATTACCACATGCTTTACTTTGTCAAATGCTTGTATGTAATCTATGAAGCACACATATAAATCTTTCATTTCCTCTGTAGCTCTTTTTAATAATGTTCTCATTATGTATATTGCATTATTGGTGCCCTTTCATTCCACAAAACACATTGTTCCACGCTTATTTCTGGTTTTAATTTGTTCCTTACAAGTCTCATGATGATTCTTAGTAATATTTTATTCATATGACTCATAAGATTAATAGTGCAATGGTCTTAGCAATCAGTGGCGCCTGACTTCTTCAGTATGACTACAAAGATAGATTTTAGTAATAATCGGGTATGTGTCAACTGTTATATATGCCATTGAGTAGTTTTATTCTGACCTGTACTCCCAGCTCTACGAATGCATCTATATCTTGATTCGACAACTACAAACAGTAATTCGATTGGGGTCAGACCTGCCTGGTTGTCTGTCAGTTTAGATAAAATAAAGATCTGATTTTCGTATCTGTTTGATTGCTTGCTACCTGTCTATGTTTACTTTATTTGAATTGTTCAACAAAAGCCTATGTGATCTGAAGGTTTGTATGCCCCTTCTGATTAACACGCATATGTTATCGAGTAAAATCATTGATTTATAGCCACTATTTTATATAAGCGACATGTATGAAATCGATTTTAAGATTCGTTTCTGAAATGTGTGAAAAGCATTTGGTAACTAATAGTGAAAGTTCAGTAAGCATTTACAATGTTAAAACAATATTTGACACCTTTAATTTACGGATGAGGAATCACTCACATTCAAAGCTAACTGCACTATTGGTGTTTCAATAAAAGAGAGGTATTTTTTTTCTAACATGTAATGTTTCTGGCAAAATTTCTTCTGTAAAAATGTAATTTATTAAAATGGGAATTCAGACAGTTTCCAAATTTACCCATTCTCTACCAATGATGAATATACTCGTCTATCAAATATTTGAACTGTGTATCTAAGACGAGAATACTCGACATTACTTTTGAACATTATTGTTCATTTATTAAGGGATGTAAACAATAATTATTGCCATGACTATTCGCGATTATTTCCCTTCTCTCGGTTTTATTCTCTGAATTGTTTTCCCGGCTGTATTCGGGAAAATGTAGCTAAAAGTAATTTTGATGGCTTGACCTGCATTTTCTCAAATGTGGCATCAAGTGGAATTTGGCGCCAAGCTACAACTGTGCAGTTTAACACTAAATTAATTGGAATACTAATGTAATAAATGACACAGTATATAGAGAGTTTACAACTGACTAATTATACTTAGTCTTAGTTATATTTGTCCTTTGATGTAACTTTTCTTTTAGACATATGTAAAATATAAAAGAACAAAACATCCAAAGCTTTTCAAATACATTTTTCTATGAAAAATGAATAAAAAACATTTTTTTTCATTTACTTATTAATAAATCATCACACAAACATGATGTTTACATATTCAAATGTCTCATTCATTTATCTTGAATAAACGTAAATAAATTATTCTTGTAGGTGCATTAGCTCAAGATATCGCTCTCTAAAAATACATGCTATTGGCCTAACTTTTATTTCGATACCTCGTGGTACTTTTATTTTATAAAGTTTAGTAATGAAGAGATTATCAGCAGTAGAAAAATATGATGTCAACACTTGGAGGTTCTCCATTCTGATGTTAATATTGGTAGAATTTGATAAGCCCAATTGGTATTTGGGCCTTTTTTCAAGTACACAGAGAGAATAATAATAATAATCATCATCATCATCAAGTACCGGGCCTAGTGGCGTAGGTGATCATGTCTCTCCACAACTTTCGATCTCGGCAGCTATTTATCATTTTTGTTGTTGACCTTCTGCCAAGCCATTCTCTTAAGCTGTCTGGTATCTTTTCTCTTTGCTTCCCAGTATCTCTTCGTCCCTAAATTTTCCCAGATGTTACAATATATTCCAGCTGTTCTCTTCTCATTACATGGCCAAAAAAAAACATTATTGTTTCTTCCTAATATTGGAAATTCGCTCTCTTTTTGCTTTGCCCTCTTTCAGAACTTCTTCATTACTCTTCTTAGCTGTCCATGGTATACTCAAAATTCTTATGTAAACCACATTTCTACAGACTACAGTGATTTTCTTGTCTGCTGTTCTATTTTGTCCATGATTCACATCAATAATAATAATAATAATAATAGTAATAATAATAAGAGAACTAATAAGAATAACAACACAAGAAATAAAGCACTTAAATTCAAACACTGCTACCAACAGTTCTGATTACAGAGACCAGAACTGCGTCCTCAGTTATAGACTTTAGTATGAAAGTTGTCATCAGATTAAGTTGAACATGGATCAAATGTGGTCACAGATCTGTCAACTAAAGACACAATAAAACAAAAGAAACAAACTGCAAATAGTTAAATGTGGTGATTTAATATTGCTTTTTGACAAAACTAAGAGCTTAAAATCTAAAAATTGATAGCAGCCCAACAGGATCATCCTTCTGATTTTGATTTTTGTATTTTAATACTATCTGTCACTATCCAATTTGTTATGTGTTCTATGTGAATGTTTGTATAGTTGATTTTAATAAATATTTATATAATTTCAAGCATCAATGTTCCTTTTTTTTTACAGAATTATCTTTCTTCACTGTTTTGTGTAGGGTGTAAGAAAAAATGTAGATACATAGTAAAACTGCAAATTTGCCATGGTATTTTTTCTTTCCACTTTTTTTTTGGTTTAAATAAAGTAGATTTCTATGGGGACGGCGAGTATTATCTGTCCTCAGAAGGGGCGGTGGGCTAGAAATGTGTGGGTACCACTGCCTTCAAACCTCACAAACATACACGTAAGTTATGGGGCAGCCAATATGGCCTGGGGATGACTGAGAACATTGTCGTGATTAGTGGTCTGCAGATCTTGGATCTGTTTGACATGGACTTGATGAACAAGAATAATAGAAAAAAGAAAACTCACCATTCACGCAAGTTCAACCAGCCACTAGTTGACTTTATTTGATTACACCCAAAAGATGTGTGTCTCTTACCTCATGATCACCACTATAACCAGAACAACAATGATGCCAAGAATTGAACCCATAACTCCTCCTACCACACCATATGTGTTACCATCAATCCAAGAAGATCTTTCAATTTCTGAAATTGATACACACCAGAGAGAATCATTGTTTGAATTCTGAATATCAATTAACAATTTAAAATGCAATATTTTATCAGTTAATAGGTTGGTTAATGACAAAAGAGTATCATGATCATTTGGACCAACCTTATGTAGTAATTGTAATGGTATTTTTCGACTGAAAAACCACTTGTGGACTTTCTGCCCATCTTTGTATGGGGCAAGGATAGAACTGTCAGATATTAAAATGGGACATAACTCTTGTGTGCTGCCCCACGTTAGAGTTCCTTGTACTCGTTCCTCACCAACAAATGTCTGCTGTTTAATCTGAACCTCTCTGACACTCTAGTCGTGTGATCAAATATAAAATAGATGACCACATCTTAGACCACTATGATTGTATGATCACTTGCAGCGACAAGAATGTAGCGCCACCTGTTGCTTAGTCTCCAAGTTTTTTTAGTCCAGTTACGGATGTTCCAGTTAGAAACTTAAAGAAATGCTGTCTAAGGGCAGCGAGGGTGAGAACAGCGAGAACAGAAATGTATAGTGAAGGTATCACAAAAAGTATCGTGTAAAATCAATAGGAAATAGATATGATACAGGCAACACATAAAATCGCACACATTGATGCAAGAAACATCACTTCCGTGACACATAACTGGCTGCAGTTCCTTCTATTTTCTAAAAAAGTAAAAAAAGTAAAGTACCCCCCCGTCACGCCAAGTGGCGTATAGGGAAATATGGTGTTAGTGACCCTATATTTTACAGACCTTCAGCACATGATTTTTGGGGTAATGTGGTCGGTATTACGCCCGTGCTGCTTTTACTTTCCCAGAAAAAAATCCGGTACCCATTTTTAAGGCTGGGTGAACCCGGAGCCGTCGGTTGGGATCGAACCCTACCCCTTGTCCGTAGTAGTCCAGTTCACTAACCACTGAGCTATCGCGGCTCCTACTAATTTTTAGGGAATTAGTAAAACCCAGGTGTCCTCGCCAGGATTACGAACCCCGGCTGTTGCCGTGGTAAGCCAACCGCTTCTATTTTCTAGACCAGTGCTATTTAAACCTTGTTTTCTCCAGCGCCCACATTTTAACTTTTTCACGAATACATTTTCTCTACCGGCCACTAAACTCTAAACTGAAGAAACGTCAAAAATTGAAGGAATAAAAATCAGTTTCCCTGACCTTTCATTTAATGTGATCATTGAGTCTGATGATGAACAACTATATGTTGGATATACGGTTCTATTTTTGTAAGGAATAAGCGTAGGTCTCCTCTTTCAGTGACCTTTAAACAGTGTCTCTTTTTTTTGACAATATGATTCACAGTACTATAGCCTGATTCGACTATTTTTATTATTCCAAGTTATGAGGTAGGGAATGGTGGCAGTAAATTAAAAATTTTTTTCCACATATTTGGACATAAGGCAAGCATTTTTTTCGGTGGCATTTGTATGTATCCATCATTATTGCATTTCTCTCTTCATTATATTTAAGATGCAATAGTTCTCCTTGACCTATTATATCATCATCAACAACATTTGCAGTAAAAGGATTCACCATCTTCCCATAGACTTTCAAGTTCAAAATATTGTTGAATGGTTTCTCCTTATCCGATTTAAGTTCATTCATTCGATGCTGTACCTTTCTATCTCCTCTGGGGTCACATCATCGATTATGCAAACTGATGAAATTCCCTTTTATGAATATTGCGTGAGAAAAGGTCACATTTTTCTATAAATAAAGAAATATCAACTTTACAATTGATTAATGTCATATTGGTTCTTTGAAATTGTAAATTAATTTAATTAAATTTCTTCAAAATCCCTGCCACATAAAATGCATCATTTTTTTTATTGTTTCTAATTGTTGACAGATAGCAACCTCATTTTCACTTAACAACAACTGTATGGCACTCTCATAAAATTTAACAAAATAAGTCAAGCCAACGAACGTCTGTCTGTAACAGTAAACTAATACATTCTCAAAACTTAAAAGCTTGTTGGACCGGTCTTGTCAATTTAATTGAGGCTGCGCTTAGGGAACAAATTCTCAGGATTTGGCGGCTATTGATGATTTAGAAAATTGAGAGAGAATAACGTTTATCGATCATCCACCATGTGTATATTTGATATATCATTAATAAAACTTGTCACTATTCTACTACCGCCCACCTAAAAGACAAAATCGCACACTAGTGTGTTGTAGCGCCCAGGCTGAAGATGACTGGTCTAGATCATAGCCTTATGGTGAATTCCTTGTGGTGTGAAGAAAAGACAAAAACTTTTGTAATTTTTTCCTACAATCGTTTGAAATTAAAATAGTCATTGTTTTATCGAACACTCTGTTTAACCCCACATTTTTATGATTGTATTTAACAATATATATCTCTATGTGTATGTATCTTTGTGTGTGCGTTTGGCTGCACGCGCGAGCGCATTGCGTGACATAGGACACAGAATTAACACATTGCACTTTAAGATCTATTTGAAATATGACAAAAATCACATAAACAAAAGAAGCTTCCATGGTCTAACAGTTAGTATGCTCGCTTCGCTCAGAAGAACATTAAATTCGCAAAAGTTGCTAATTGTATTCAGACTTACTAGGCTCTGCAGTTTACCCAGCCACTATAATTAGGTACCATAAATATTTCTGAGAAGTAAAGGCACCCAGATGTAATACCGACCACACTATCAATTAATGTGTTTTTATTTGTAGGATATACGCCGAAAATTAAAGTCGTATTGAACCTTTACATGCGCAGACAAGATACACAGATCCTGAAAGATATGTAAACAATACAGCACATACAAATTATAAATCAAATAAGATGTAAAATAGAATGCATTAACCCACGCAAACATAGCAAACATTACATCGGTAAAAGACAGGGTGATATAAATAACATGGAAAGTGCACACAAGCATTGAGCCATATATGAACAAGACATAATAACAAGAATACAACACAAGAGCAATTAAAAAAGAACTTCAAACCAACCAACTAGCTAGTCCATACTTGTGTTACAATCTTGTCCCTGGTACCCGCTGGAATATCCATAGAGGCAGGCACCGTTGACATGGTTCATGACCTCTAATCACTCACATTCTTAACACATAACTCACTGCAGTTATTTCTACATCTGAGGCCATAGGTCCCTGAGCTGCAGGCTGATTGGATGGAACGAAGATGAGTGGATGAAAGATTACAATCAGTTATAACTGACCAACATAACACAGGATTTGTGTTGATGATTAAAGAGCAAACATTTACTTTATAGTGGAAGATAAACTGGGTTACAATGTAGAATGGAGCTGGAGAGACTATCAGAGATAATTCTTGCCATTCCTTAGCGGTAAAATTGTACATAGCTGATGAAGTAAAACAGTGACTAGAATTCTAGCTTCACATTCCATAGACATGATTTGTCTCAAATAGATCATCAACACCAGCCTGCACCTCAGAGTTAGGAAAGATTAAACAAAAAAGGCAGTGATGTTCGAGCCTTATAACTATATGTAATGATAGCCTTGTCTATTCCGTTTAGCGATTACAATAAGACCATAGGTCTCTGGTGCACAAGCTGCCTGGAATGAAAGTAGATGAAACTTTGATGACATATACCAATTACTAAGTTGTAAATGGTCACTTTGTTTGATGACACTAACATGTAACAAGGAAACACATAATTATAAGCAAATAATCTTCTTAATCCCTCAATCAATTGGGTTTCCAGGAAAATATAAAATTCTAGTGTTTTCCTCTATGACATAATTAACCATCATCATGTGACATTGTTATAGAGTTTCACTGGTGATGAAACTCCATGTATCTCTAAGGCAACCCTGTGCAATATCACCTGTGTCATATGCTTGATATGTATTCATTGTATAGTAAAGTACCCCCATCACGCCAAGTGGCGTATTGGGAATATGGTGTTAGTGACCATACATTATACAGATCTTCGAAACTTGGTTTTTGGGGTAATGTGGTCGGTATTACGCTAGTGCCACTTTACTTTCACAGAAAAAATCAGGTTCCCATTAAAGGCTAAGTGAACCGGAGCCGTCGGTTGGGATCGAACCCTAACTCTTGTCTTTGTAGTCCAGTTCATTAACCACTGAGCTATTGCGGCTCCCTATTCATTGTTTGGTATGTAATTAAAATATTCTGTAAAAAGGAAACTCTTTTTTCCGGGTATGTAACTTAAAATTTTGCTCTAAGCTATGACAATTATATTAATGTCGACTCTCTGCTGTGTGAAGCATAGTACAGTAAAGTCTCGATTATCCGGAATGCTCGGGAAGAACCCATTCTGGATAATTGAATTTTTCTGGATAATCGAGAGTAAGAAAACCAAACTCAAAATTTATGAAAAAACATGATTGAAAAATTGCAATGCTCAGAAATATTTAAATTCGTGTGACATTCACTAGCTTTCTCTATCAACATGGGTCCTGATATTGGCATTCCTTTTCTTCTCTTTCTAAAAACCACACATAAAGGACGTCGTCGAGTTTTTCAAATTTTGGCCGTTTCATACTTCGTCTCTGGTGTATATTGTTGTTGCTTTCAGACTCCGACGCAAACTTAAACAACTCATCTTTTTGATTTCGTATGTCATATAATGTTGAAGAGGCTATGCCAAATTCAGTCATCAAAACGTTGCGATTAACGCCTTTTTCAAGTCTACTAGCGATTTCAATCTTCTGGTTCAGTGTCAATACAGTTCGCTTGCGTTTACCTTTGCGGGAAATTGAGGTGTGGTTTGCACTCGCAGAGGCCATTATTTAACACAAAAATGAATTCCGTTAAAAAGTATGCACACATGCGTTTATAGCATATCATGTATAATTTATACTGATGGAACGAATTCCAGCTTGCACAAATGTCTGAGACAAACTAACGTCAAACTCTGTATCTTACTCTTTTTGAATTTCCAGTCGGTAATTTTTGAACCCCTCCCCCTTTCTTCTCACCATCTCTATGTCACTGCACGCCGGCTGCTCAACCTTTGATTTATAATCATCAAAGTTATGGGCTCTTCAATTTTCACAAACAATACGTCTGCTTCTAATGTTCGGTCAGACTGTCAAACGCCATATTTTTGACAAATTCATGACCAACTTTAGATCTAAAGCAGGCTATGAGAAAATTAAGCAAATTTGTAAAATCATGTAGATACGTGTTTTTAGCACGACTAAGATTTCCCGACAAAAACATTTAGTCGGGGGAAAAAGTGAAGATATAGACTGTCTGTCGCTTTTACTTGGAATATTTGGAGACACAATGTCTGGATTGAATAAAATATGTTCGCTCCTATTTGAAGTACATGTATATTACTGTAAATACACTATTGTAAACGCAATATTGTGTAATGATAGAGCCTGTAGAAGTAAGCGCAACGCACAAACCGTGTTGTAGCGTTTTCGATTTCCGGATAAAGGCATTTAATTTAACTGAACAAAACATGATTCAAGCTTTCTCCCTATAATAATAATAAAAAAAAAAGTCCGTTAAATTGAGAATTCCGGATTATTGAGTACCGCATAATCGAGACTTTACTGTATTTATTTAAGTTGAATGCAATTATTTTAAACCAATAAGCCTAATGAGCAATGTTAAAAAATATGCTAAATGTTATGCAAGGAAGGAATTCAGCATAAATTCAATATGGAGTTAGAACAAAAACAATTTGGATTTATGAAAAAAAAAATAGTGGGACAAAAGAAGTTATATTCTGCAAGAGGACGTCAATCGAATATACCACAGCTGTAAATAAACCTATATATACCTGCTTCTTAGACAACACCGACGCTTTTGATAGAATACACCATAAACAACATATAGAATGCCTAAAAGATATACATCTAGATGACACAGACATTCAACTAATATGTAATTTATTGAGTTATTGAGTTATTGAGTTATTTGCGGGCCATCATTATTGCACTCCGAACATGTCCATAGGTGCTCAGATCCCCTCCTCAGCAATTCCCTCAGTGTCCAGCCACTGACGACTCCAGTTCTATGTTGGTTGATAAGTCTTCTTACACGGCCACCAAGTTTCTCATTTCTGGCTGTGCCCATCTTAACTCCCATTTCCATCATCTGAAGAAGTGACGTTGATCTGTGTTTGTCGAAGTCCTGTGCTCTTGAGCGTGGACGTTGTCGAGAAAAGAGCAGAAGTCATAAAGTTCAGTATGCAGAAGATCAGCATTTACATAACTGGTCCATATCCCACAACAATATCAGGAAATAAGTACATACTGCATGTAACAGACTGCTATAGCAGATGGTCGGAGAGCATACCAATAGCAAATAAGGAGACAGACACTCCATTACTGGTCCCGGTTTCTTTATTAAATTCCTCGTCTTGCATAATTTACACTTGCTGGTGTGTTCATCTATCGATCTATACATCCCTGCCCAGTAGTATTTCAGTCTCACCGCATCCAACATTTTATCTCTCCCCATGTGTCCGTTTTGTTCATGATACATCACTAACAGTTGATCTCTATACTGCTGCGGAACACACACCCTTGGCTGTATCACCTCTCCATTTCCTATGTATATTAGTACTCCATCATCTTAGTCTATTCTGAATTTCCTCCATTTCTCTGCTCTCCCCTTTTCTATATCTTTAATTATTCCTCTTAGCTCGCTATCTTCCTCTTGTATCCATTTCGTTATGTTCTATGTCCATTGCTCTCCCTTTTTCCTTTGTTCCTTTTCTTCTTATGTACTCCCGTTATCCTGTCTAACCTTGTTAGTGTCTATTATGTTAATTTGGAACGTTCTATCATCAATATATGTTGCTGATTCATTTTTCTCTTAACTCTTCCTGCTCTTTTCTTGGCATCCTTGACAACCAATCTGCGCATATATTTTTATTACCTTGTATATACTCTACTTTGGCACCGGTGTTTTGAAGTGTCAACGACCACATGTCTATCTTCCTATTCTTGATTGGCGCCTCTAATATTTTAAACTAAAATAATACTTTATTATATAGACAAAACAGTGCAATGTAACATATTGGGAATATAAAAATTTTGCACAATCTGTGATTTTTAAAAAAATGATATAACATGCTGTCTGAAAATAAGTAATGTCTTATCATTTAAAAAAAATTGTCAATACCCAAAACTTTCAGAATGTTTCTGTAAAATAAAACACCAAAAGAGAATTGTTTATTTGAAGTAAATACCATGCCACGGTGGCGATAGCAAAACATTGTCTATATCTTTAGAAGGGGCTGAAATACTATCCTATAATTAACAATGTGCAGCATCTTTATCATCTTTCTGCGTCCGACGTCGATCAGTGTACGTGTGTGACTTGTCCATATAATGTAGAGTATGTCCATGATCAGTCCATAATGACCTGCCACTGGTACATATGACCTAGAGTATGTCCAGTCCATATGACCTACTACTGGTACATATGACCTAGTTATGTCCATGTTCAGTCCATAATGACCTGCAACTGGTATATATAACCTAAAGTATGTCCATGCCCAGTCCACAGGAATGATTTGTCCTTTTTATTTGTATGCGTCATGAAGGTGATGGCTGTCTCTTCGATATGACCATTATTTCTGTTCTTTAGAATTCAGAATTAGACCTGTCTTGTTGCTTTCTTTTATTATTATGTCTATCATTTCTTAAGGTGACCATATTTTTGAAATCCCATTCCGGGACGGAATAATTTTACTTCAATTTTCCACCAATAAAATTACATTTCTTCTTGCTGTCATTTTGAAGTGAATAATACATACATTTTAAAACATCTAATAATATAGACCTACAATACGCTACCAGGATAATCAGGAGATAAAAAAAAAACAGTGATACTCACTTAAATTGAAGGTGAAACAGAGATGCTGTACTTTTCAGATGAGTGAATTTTCTGTAAATGTCCTTCTTTGTACGCAGCATCTTATAAAATTCGACACATATTCCCTCATAGTTCACTTTGGTGATCAACATGGCTTTTAAAGTTTCAACACCTAGTTATGTTTTATCATTTGTCCACAAACTGTTCATCAGAGAAAACACTCGTTCTGTTGCAGCATTTGTTCCAGGTAGACACAAAAAGAACTCTGCCAGCTTCAGAATATGTGAAACGGGCACATGATTGTTTCTGAAGTGTGAAGCTAGTTCAACCTAACGCTGCCCTGGTAATGTTTTATTAAGACTCCACTCACTAATTTTTTGTGAAGTAACGAACTGTTTCAAGTAGACATATTCGTCATACATTTTATTTTCTGGAAAGTCGACTGAAGGCACTGTTTGACTCACTAATGATGAAGACTTCTCAATATCTCCCCAATTTGGTGTTCTGTTCAGCATTACCCAGCTGTAAGACTCTAGGTTTTGAAAATTTGCAGCCCATTTCTTCAAATAACTTAAAGCTGTTTCATAAAATGAAGAAACACTGGCGTTAAACTTTTTCACATCATCACGTGGAAATCCTTCCATTTCCAGCTTTTTAAGGATAATCTGAACTCTTGATGGCAAGAAGCCGTCTTCCAGCTTGGACTCCAAGATAGCTTTCAACCTATTGATGTTGTCAATGACTTCAAATACAGTGACCATCTGTCCCTCTACTTTCTGCACTGCTTCGTGGAAAGAGGATGCCTGACTGTGAACCAAAATAAGCCATGCCTCAGACAGTGGGTTTTCAAAGAATTCCTGTATAAAAACTGTGCATCTGTCTTGAGATTGAAAATATGATTTTAGAGGCAGGAACATGTAAAGAACCCTTTCAACAGCAGGCAAGAGCGCAAGCCACCTAGTTTGTGCATAACCTAAAATCATCTGGAAGTCTGTGTCGACAAACTGACAAAACTCCTTGAGACTTTCAACTCTAACTGTGTATGATTTGAAGTACAGATAAATTTTTGCAATAGTCATTTCAACATCGACAGGCAATACGTCTGCAGCTGCTCGAACAGTGTGGTGGAAAATATGGCAAACACACCCAACACCTATCAAACTATGTCCAAGGTTTTCTTTCAGTTTTGTGAAAACATTGTTCTGTCCTTTTCTTTCAGCGCCCCCAAAATTAGAATTTGTGTTGTCTGCACATAATCCAACTACTTTCAGTTCTAAACCATTTTCAGTTAGACAGTCAATAAGAAAACTACTTACTATATCAGATGTTTCACCCGGCAATGACTTCAACTCTAATATTTTAACTTTCAGTCCCTTATTGCGATCAAAGTATCTGACAAGCAAAGGAAAAATCTTGATTTCTTTGTGGTTGGAGGCATCTGTCAGTATGGAGATAAATGTTACGTTTACTAGGTCACATCTCAACTCGTTTAGAGCATGGGGTGTGAACACATTCCGAATAATAGCTTCTGTTTTCGTACGTGCACAAGCAAATTTTGGTTCTAAAGTTACCTGAAGCAATTTTGATGTGCAGTCCATAGATCTAAACGTGTGATTGTGCATCACTGTATGATATGCAAAGGCACCTTCTGTAGCAGCTAACTGTTCTTCTTTGTCACCAACCTGTTCAGCTCGAAAAAAATTTGTCAACGACGAGCTTGATGCAGCAGTAGCGACGGCTCTCTTATGTTTATCACTATTTATGTGGCTCTTAATATCACCACGTCCACTATGGTTAATAGTAAACCCGGATGAACATATATTACATCTTACAGTGAAGTCTGATGACGATGTAGACTTTTTTATAAAAGGGTATTCCTTTTGTAAATCTTGATTAAAACTACAATTACGCTTCGGTGCCATTCTTTGCGGAAGTGAAAGTGAAAGTTAGTAACACAACGAATATATACGAGATTTAAAACTAGGAGCGCATTCTACTGTTTTGATATTAAACAAAATTGTCTACACAGCAACGGAATAATATTTTTTTTAATTGAAGAAATGTACGCCGTATACCAAAATGGCAAAATTGGTAAACGTTTGTGTCCCAAATTATTTTTTTATCAAATCCGGGACAAAAGCTAAAAAATATGCCAAAATCGGGACAAAACCGGTACGGCAGCTAATCCGGGACAAAGGTTCAAAAATTGTCAAATTCCGGGACTGTCCCGGACAATCCGGGACGAATGGTCACCTTAATTTCTTGTACTTCATTCTATGTCTCTGCTATTAAGACTATGTTATCTAAATATCGCAAATTATTTATGTTGTGACCGTTGCTTTTTTTGCCTATTTATCTCATACTTTTTTCGCTGTAAAGTGAAAACGCATGAACGCATTCGAAAAATAAATGTCTAAGGAAAATACTTGGTATAGCGTGGAACGAATTCAAAACAAACGAGGAAGTTAGAGAAATAGCCACTCAACCACTAATATCTTCAGTAATAAAGAAAAGACGATGGTCATATGTTAGACATGTAATGAGAATAGATAATAACCGAACAGCAAAGCAAGCCCTCATGTGGGAAACAACAGGTAAGAGGAAAAAAGGATGACCCAGAGACACACTGAGAAGAACACTGATGAGGGAGGCAAGAGCAGTAGGAATCGGCTCCCTCAATGAGATAGAGCTGCTTGCACAGAACAGAGAGAAATGGCGCGATTTGATAAAACATCTTTCAAAGAATTGAAAACTGTTAGAATAACAATTTAGATAAGAGAAGGAGTGTCTTGGTCTACACCCTATGGGCCGGCTACTGCTCGATAGGTCAATAGATAGATATATAGACAGATAGATAGATAGAAACTGAAAACAAATCCGACGACAGAACACAGCCTCGTCTGACTCCTTGTTTTATATATTGAAAATGACATTTTTGGTTGCTAATTCGTATAGCTGCTGTTTGTTGCCAATACATTTCTAAAAATGATTCTCAGATCCTTGCCATAATTTTTCTAAATTTCTTCAGTATGTTGATTATTACCACATGCTTTACTTTGTCAAATGCTTGTATGTAATCTATGAAGCACACATATAAATCTTTCATTTCCTCTGTAGCTCTTTTTAATAATGTTCTCATTATGTATATTGCATTATTGGTGCCCTTTCATTCCACAAAACACATTGTTCCACGCTTATTTCTGGTTTTAATTTGTTCCTTACAAGTCTCATGATGATTCTTAGTAATATTTTATTCATATGACTCATAAGATTAATAGTGCAATGGTCTTAGCAATCAGTGGCGCCTGACTTCTTCAGTATGACTACAAAGATAGATTTTAGTAATAATCGGGTATGTGTCAACTGTTATATATGCCATTGAGTAGTTTTATTCTGACCTGTACTCCCAGCTCTACGAATGCATCTATATCTTGATTCGACAACTACAAACAGTAATTCGATTGGGGTCAGACCTGCCTGGTTGTCTGTCAGTTTAGATAAAATAAAGATCTGATTTTCGTATCTGTTTGATTGCTTGCTACCTGTCTATGTTTACTTTATTTGAATTGTTCAACAAAAGCCTATGTGATCTGAAGGTTTGTATGCCCCTTCTGATTAACACGCATATGTTATCGAGTAAAATCATTGATTTATAGCCACTATTTTATATAAGCGACATGTATGAAATCGATTTTAAGATTCGTTTCTGAAATGTGTGAAAAGCATTTGGTAACTAATAGTGAAAGTTCAGTAAGCATTTACAATGTTAAAACAAATTTGACACCTTTAATTTACGGATGAGGAATCACTCACATTCAAAGCTAACTGCACTATTGGTGTTTCAATAAAAGAGAGGTTTTTTTTTTCTAACATGTAATGTTTCTGGCAAAATTTCTTCTGTAAAAATGTAATTTATTAAAATGGGAATTCAGACAGTTTCCAAATTTACCCATTCTCTACCAATGATGAATATACTCGTCTATCAAATATTTGAACTGTGTATCTAAGACGAGAATACTCGACATTACTTTTGAAAATTATTGTTCATTTATTAAGGGATGTAAACAATAATTATTGCCATGACTATTCGCGATTATTTCCCTTCTCTCGGTTTTATTCTCTGAATTGTTTTCCCGGCTGTATTCGGGAAAATGTAGCTAAAAGTAATTTTGATGGCTTGACCTGCATTTTCTCAAATGTGGCATCAAGTGGAATTTGGCGCCAAGCTACAACTGTGCAGTTTAACACTAAATTAATTGGAATACTAATGTAATAAATGACACAGTATATAGAGAGTTTACAACTGACTAATTATACTTAGTCTTAGTTATATTTGTCCTTTGATGTAACTTTTCTTTTAGACATATGTAAAATATAAAAGAACAAAACATCCAAAGCTTTTCAAATACATTTTTCTATGAAAAATGAATAAAAAACATTTTTTTTCATTTACTTATTAATAAATCATCACACAAACATGATGTTTACATATTCAAATTTCTCATTCATTTATCTTGAATAAACGTAAATAAATTATTCTTGTAGGTGCATTAGCTCAAGATATCGCTCTCTAAAAATACATGCTATTGGCCTAACTTTTATTTCGATACCTCGTGGTACTTTTATTTTATAAAGTTTAGTAATGAAGAGATTATCAGCAGTAGAAAAATATGATGTCAACACTTGGAGGTTCTCCATTCTGATGTTAATATTGGTAGAATTTGATAAGCCCAATTGGTATTTTGGCCTTTTTTCAAGTACACAGAGAGAATAATAATAATAATCATCATCATCATCATTAAGCGCCGTGCCGGTGGCGTAGGTGATCATGTCTCTCCACAACTTTCGATCTCGGCAGCTATTTATCATTTTTGTTGTTGTCCTTCTGCCAAGCCATTCTCTTAAGCTGTCTGGTATCTTTTCTCTTTGCTTCCCAGTATCTCTTCGTCCCTAAATTTTCCCAGATGTTACAATATATTCCAGCTGTTCTCTTCTCATTACATGGCCAAAAAAAAACATTATTGTTTCTTCCTAATATTGGAAATTCGCTCTCTTTTTGCTTTGCCCTCTTTCAGAACTTCTTCATTACTCTTCTTAGCTGTCCATGGTATACTCAAAATTTTATGTAAACCACATTTCTACAGACTACAGTGATTTTCTTGTCTGCTGTTCTATTTTGTCCATGATTCACATCAATAATAATAATAATAATAATAGTAATAATAATAAGAGAACTAATAAGAATAACAACACAAGAAATAAAGCACTTAAATTCAAACACTGCTACCAACAGTTCTGATTACAGAGACCAGAACTGCGTCCTCAGTTATAGACTTTAGTATGAAAGTTGTCATCAGATTAAGTTGAACATGGATCAAATGTGGTCACAGATCTGTCAACTAAAGACAAAATAAAACAAAAGAAACAAACTGCAAATAGTTAAATGTGGTGATTTAATATTGCTTTTTGACAAAACTAAGAGCTTAAAATCTAAAAATTGATAGCAGCCCAACAGGATCATCCTTCTGATTTTGATTTTTTTATTTTAATACTATCTGTCACTATCCAATTTGTTATGTGTTCTATGTGAATGTTTGTATAGTTGATTTTAATAAATATTTATATAATTTCAAGCATCAATGTTCCTTTTTTTTATAACAGAATTATCTTTCTTCACTGTTTTGTGTAGGGTGTAAGAAAAAATGTAGATACATAGTAAAACTGCAAATTTGCCATGGTATTTTTTCTTTCCACTTTTTTTTTGGTTTAAATAAAGTAGATTTCTATGGGGACGGCGAGTATTATCTGTCCTCAGAAGGGGGCGGTGGGCTAGAAATGTGTGGGTACCACTGCCTTCAAACCTCACAAACATACACGTAAGTTATGGGGCAGCCAATATGGCCTGGGGATGACTGAGAACATTGTCGTGATTAGAGGTCTGCAGATCTTGGATCTGTTTGACATGGACTTGATGAACAAAAATAATAGAAAAAAAAGAAACTCACCATTCACGCAAGTTCAACCAGCCACTAGTTGACTTTATTTGATTACACCCAAAAGATGTGTGTCTCTTACCTCATGATCACCACTATAACCAGAACAACAATGATGCCAAGAATTGAACCCATAACTCCTCCTACCACACCATATGTGTTACCATCAATCCAAGAAGATCTTTCAATTTCTGAAATTGATACACACCAGAGAGAATCATTGTTTGAATTCTGAATATCAATTAACAATTTAAAATGCAATATTTTATCAGTTAATAGGTTGGTTAATGACAAAAGAGTATCATGATCATTTGGACCAACCTTATGTAGTAATTGTAATGGTATTTTTCGACTGAAAAACCACTTGTGGACTTTCTGCCCATCTTTGTATGGGGCAAGGATAGAACTGTCAGATATTAAAATGGGACATAACTCTTGTGTGCTGCCCCACGTTAGAGTTCCTTGTACTCGTTCCTCACCAACAAATGTCTGCTGTTTAATCTGAACCTCTCTGACACTCTAGTCGTGTGATCAAATATAAAATAGATGACCACATCTTAGACCACTATGATTGTATGATCACTTGCAGCGACAAGAATGTAGCGCCACCTGTTGCTTAGTCTCCAAGTTTTTTTAGTCCAGTTACGGATGTTCCAGTTAGAAACTTAAAGAAATGCTGTCTAAGGGCAGCGAGGGTGAGAACAGCGAGAACAGAAATGTATAGTGAAGGTATCACAAAAAGTATCGTGTAAAATCAATAGGAAATAGATATGATACAGGCAACACATAAAATCGCACACATTGATGCAAGAAACATCACTTCCGTGACACATAACTGGCTGCAGTTCCTTCTATTTTCTAGACCAGTGCTATTTAAACCTTGTTTTCTCCAGCGCCCACATTTTTAACTTTTTCACGAATACATTTTCTCTACCGGCCACTAAACTCTAAACTGAAGAAACGTCAAAAATTGAAGGAATAAAAATCAGTTTCCCTGACCTTTCATTTAATGTGATCATTGAGTCTGATGATGAACAACTATATGTTGGATATACGGTTCTATTTTTGTAAGGAATAAGCGTAGGTCTCCTCTTTCAGTGACCTTTAAACAGTGTCTCTTTTTTTTGACAATATGATTCACAGTACTATAGCCTGATTCGACTATTTTTATTATTCCAAGTTATGAGGTAGGGAATGGTGGCAGTAAATTAAAAATTTTTTTCCACATATTTGGACATAAGGCAAGCATTTTTTTCGGTGGCATTTGTATGTATCCATCATTATTGCATTTCTCTCTTCATTATATTTAAGATGCAATAGTTCTCCTTGACCTATTATATCATCATCAACAACATTTGCAGTAAAAGGATTCACCATCTTCCCATAGACTTTCAAGTTCAAAATATTGTTGAATGGTTTCTCCTTATCCGATTTAAGTTCATTCATTCGATGCTGTACCTTTCTATCTCCTCTGGGGTCACATCATCGATTATGCAAACTGATGAAATTCCCTTTTATGAATATTGCGTGAGAAAAGGTCACATTTTTCTATAAATAAAGAAATATCAACTTTACAATTGATTAATGTCATATTGGTTCTTTGAAATTGTAAATTAATTTAATTAAATTTCTTCAAAATCCCTGCCACATAAAATGCATCATTTTTTTTTATTGTTTCTAATTGTTGACAGATAGCAACCTCATTTTCACTTAACAACAACTGTATGGCACTCTCATAAAATTTAACAAAATAAGTCAAGCCAACGAACGTCTGTCTGTAACAGTAAACTAATACATTCTCAAAACTTAAAAGCTTGTTGGACCGGTCTTGTCAATTTCATTGAGGCTGCGCTTAGGGAACAAATTCTCAGGATTTGGCGGCTATTGATGATTTAGAAAATTGAGAGAGAATAACGTTTATCGATCATCCACCATGTGTATATTTGATATATCATTAATAAAACTTGTCACTATTCTACTACCGCCCACCTAAAAGACAAAATCGCACACTAGTGTGTTGTAGCGCCCAGGCTGAAGATGACTGGTCTAGATCATAGCCTTATGGTGAATTCCTTGTGGTGTGAAGAAAAGACAAAAACTTTTGTAATTTTTTCCTACAATCGTTTGAAATTAAAATAGTCATTGTTTTATCGAACACTCTGTTTAACCCCACATTTTTATGATTGTATTTAACAATATATATCTCTATGTGTATGTATCTTTGTGTGTGCGTTTGGCTGCACGCGCGAGCGCATTGCGTGACATAGGACACAGAATTAACACATTGCACTTTAAGATCTATTTGAAATATGACAAAAATCACATAAACAAAAGAAGCTTCCATGGTCTAACAGTTAGTATGCTCGCTTCGCTCAGAAGAACATTAAATTCGCAAAAGTTGCTAATTGTATTCAGACTTACTAGGCTCTGCAGTTTACCCAGCCACTATAATTAGGTACCATAAATATTTCTGAGAAGTAAAGGCACCCAGATGTAATACCGACCACACTATCAATTAATGTGTTTTTATTTGTAGGATATACGCCGAAAATTAAAGTCGTATTGAACCTTTACATGCGCAGACAAGATACACAGATCCTGAAAGATATGTAAACAATACAGCACATACAAATTATAAATCAAATAAGATGTAAAATAGAATGCATTAACCCACGCAAACATAGCAAACATTACATCGGTAAAAGACAGGGTGATATAAATAACATGGAAAGTGCACACAAGCATTGAGCCATATATGAACAAGACATAATAACAAGAATACAACACAAGAGCAATTAAAAAAGAACTTCAAACCAACCAACTAGCTAGTCCATACTTGTGTTACAATCTTGTCCCTGGTACCCGCTGGAATATCCATAGAGGCAGGCACCGTTGACATGGTTCATGACCTCTAATCACTCACATTCTTAACACATAACTCACTGCAGTTATTTCTACATCTGAGGCCATAGGTCCCTGAGCTGCAGGCTGATTGGATGGAACGAAGATGAGTGGATGAAAGATTACAATCAGTTATAACTGACCAACATAACACAGGATTTGTGTTGATGATTAAAGAGCAAACATTTACTTTATAGTGGAAGATAAACTGGGTTACAATGTAGAATGGAGCTGGAGAGACTATCAGAGATAATTCTTGCCATTCCTTAGCGGTAAAATTGTACATAGCTGATGAAGTAAAACAGTGACTAGAATTCTAGCTTCACATTCCATAGACATGATTTGTCTCAAATAGATCATCAACACCAGCCTGCACCTCAGAGTTAGGAAAGATTAAACAAAAAAGGCAGTGATGTTCGAGCCTTATAACTATATGTAATGATAGCCTTGTCTATTCCGTTTAGCGATTACAATAAGACCATAGGTCTCTGGTGCACAAGCTGCCTGGAATGAAAGTAGATGAAACTTTGATGACATATACCAATTACTAAGTTGTAAATGGTCACTTTGTTTGATGACACTAACATGTAACAAGGAAACACATAATTATAAGCAAATAATCTTCTTAATCCCTCAATCAATTGGGTTTCCAGGAAAATATAAAATTCTAGTGTTTTCCTCTATGACATAATTAACCATCATCATGTGACATTGTTATAGAGTTTCACTGGTGATGAAACTCCATGTATCTCTAAGGCAACCCTGTGCAATATCACCTGTGTCATATGCTTGATATGTATTCATTGTATAGTAAAGTACCCCCATCACGCCAAGTGGCGTATTGGGAATATGGTGTTAGTGACCATACATTATACAGATCTTCGAAACTTGGTTTTTGGGGTAATGTGGTCGGTATTACGCTAGTGCCACTTTACTTTCACAGAAAAAATCAGGTTCCCATTAAAGGCTAAGTGAACCGGAGCCGTCGGTTGGGATCGAACCCTAACTCTTGTCTTTGTAGTCCAGTTCATTAACCACTGAGCTATTGCGGCTCCCTATTCATTGTTTGGTATGTAATTAAAATATTCTGTAAAAAGGAAACTCTTTTTTCCGGGTATGTAACTTAAAATTTTGCTCTAAGCTATGACAATTATATTAATGTCGACTCTCTGCTGTGTGAAGCATAGTACAGTAAAGTCTCGATTATCCGGAATGCTCGGGGAAGAACCCATTCTGGATAATTGAATTTTTCTGGATAATCGAGAGTAAGAAAACCAAACTCAAAATTTATGAAAAAACATGATTGAAAAATTGCAATGCTCAGAAATATTTAAATTCGTGTGACATTCACTAGCTTTCTCTATCAACATGGGTCCTGATATTGGCATTCCTTTTCTTCTCTTTCTAAAAACCACACATAAAGGACGTCGTCGAGTTTTTCAAATTTTGGCCGTTTCATACTTCGTCTCTGGTGTATATTGTTGCTGCTTTCAGACTCCGACGCAAACTTAAACAACTCATCTTTTTGATTTCGTATGTCATATAATGTTGAAGAGGCTATGCCAAATTCAGTCATCAAAACGTTGCGATTAACGCCTTTTTCAAGTCTACTAGCGATTTCAATCTTCTGGTTCAGTGTCAATACAGTTCGCTTGCGTTTACCTTTGCGGGAAATTGAGGTGTGGTTTGCACTCGCAGAGGCCATTATTTAACACAAAAATGAATTCCGTTAAAAAGTATGCACACATGCGTTTATAGCATATCATGTATAATTTATACTGATGGAACGAATTCCAGCTTGCACAAATGTCTGAGACAAACTAACGTCAAACTCTGTATCTTACTCTTTTTGAATTTCCAGTCGGTAATTTTTGAACCCCTCCCCCTTTCTTCTCACCATCTCTATGTCACTGCACGCCGGCTGCTCAACCTTTGATTTATAATCATCAAAGTTATGGGCTCTTCAATTTTCACAAACAATACGTCTGCTTCTAATGTTCGGTCAGACTGTCAAACGCCATATTTTTGACAAATTCATGACCAACTTTAGATCTAAAGCAGGCTATGAGAAAATTAAGCAAATTTGTAAAATCATGTAGATACGTGTTTTTGGCACGACTAAGATTTCCCGACAAAAACATTTAGTCGGGGGAAAAAGTGAAGATATAGACTGTCTGTCGCTTTTACTTGGAATATTTGGAGACACAATGTCTGGATTGAATAAAATATGTTCGCTCCTATTTGAAGTACATGTATATTACTGTAAATACACTATTGTAAACGCAATATTGTGTAATGATAGAGCCTGTAGAAGTAAGCGCAACGCACAAACCGTGTTGTAGCGTTTTCGATTTCCGGATAAAGGCATTTAATTTAACTGAACAAAACATGATTCAAGCTTTCTCCCTATAATAATAAAAAAAAAAAAAAGTCCGTTAAATTGAGAATTCCGGATTATTGAGTACCGCATAATCGAGACTTTACTGTATTTATTTAAGTTGAATGCAATTATTTTAAACCAATAAGCCTAATGAGCAATGTTAAAAAATATGCTAAATGTTATGCAAGGAAGGAATTCAGCATAAAATCAATATGGAGTTAGAACAAAAACAATTTGGATTTATGAAAAAAAAAATAGTGGGACAAAAGAAGTTATATTCTGCAAGAGGACGTCAATCGAATATACCACAGCTGTAAATAAACCTATATATACCTGCTTCTTAGACAACACCGACGCTTTTGATAGAATACACCATAAACAACATATAGAATGCCTAAAAGATATACATCTAGATGACACAGACATTCAACTAATATGTAATTTATTGAGTTATTGAGTTATTGAGTTATTTGCGGGCCATCATTATTGCACTCCGAACATGTCCATAGGTGCTCAGATCCCCTCCTCAGCAATTCCCTCAGTGTCCAGCCACTGACGACTCCAGTTCTATGTTGGTTGATAAGTCTTCTTACACGGCCACCAAGTTTCTCATTTCTGGCTGTGCCCATCTTAACTCCCATTTCCATCATCTGAAGAAGTGACGTTGATCTGTGTTTGTCGAAGTCCTGTGCTCTTGAGCGTGGACGTTGTCGAGAAAAGAGCAGAAGTCATAAAGTTCAGTATGCAGAAGATCAGCATTTACATAACTGGTCCATATCCCACAACAATATCAGGAAATGAGTACATACTGCATGTAACAGACTGCTATAGCAGATGGTCGGAGAGCATACCAATAGCAAATAAGGAGACAGACACTCCATTACTGGTCCCGGTTTCTTTATTAAATTCCTCGTCTTGCATAATTTACACTTGCTGGTGTGTTCATCTATCGATCTATACATCCCTGCCCAGTAGTATTTCAGTCTCACCGCATCCAACATTTTATCTCTCCCCATGTGTCCGTTTTGTTCATGATACATCACTAACAGTTGATCTCTATACTGCTGCGGAACACACACCCTTGGCTGTATCACCTCTCCATTTCCTATGTATATTAGTACTCCATCATCTTAGTCTATTCTGAATTTCCTCCATTTCTCTGCTCTCCCCTTTTCTATATCTTTAATTATTCCTCTTAGCTCGCTATCTTCCTCTTGTATCCATTTCGTTATGTTCTATGTCCATTGCTCTCCCTTTTTCCTTTGTTCCTTTTCTTCTTATGTACTCCCGTTATCCTGTCTAACCTTGTTAGTGTCTATTATGTTAATTTGGAACGTTCTATCATCAATATATGTTGCTGATTCATTTTTCTCTTAACTCTTCCTGCTCTTTTCTTGGCATCCTTGACAACCAATCTGCGCATATATTTTTATTACCTTGTATATACTCCAATAGAAACTGGGGTTAAACAAGGATGTATTTTATCGCCCTTGTTATTTGGAATTGTTATGGACTTCATAATGAAGAAATGCTGCACTGGTAATAAAGGCATCGAATGGATACAGGAGACCATTTGGAGGACCTGGACTTTGCTGATGACATAGTTCTCATCAGCAATCAGATAAAACGATGCAGGAAAACACAAATGAACTATCATCAATAGCCAGCAAAATTGGCTTGAGGTCAATCATGAAGACTAAAGTCATGATTTAATTCCAACAAGTGACATATACATGGAAAACAACCAGTAGAAGAGATCGATCACTTCATCTATCTTGGAAGTCACATTGATCGAGAAAGGGATACGAGCATTAGAATCAGACTGGCTAAAGCAGCAATGTCTTTCAGAAGCCTTGAAAAGTTGTGGAAATCAACTCATTAGCACAAACACAAAACTTAGGCTATTCAAATCAAATGTACTATCAACCCTTACGTATGCGTGTGAAAGCTGGAAAACAACAAGATATAGAAACAAAGTTGAACGCATTCGAAATAAATGTCTAAGGAAATACTTGGTATAGAATGAACGAATTCAAACAAACGAGGAAATTAGAGAAATCGCCAATCAACCACTAATATCTTCAGTAATAAAGAAAAGACGATGGTCATACGTTGGACATGTGATGAGAAGAGATAATAATCGAATAGCAAAGCAAGCCCTCATATGGAAACAACAGTAAGAAGGAAGACCCAGGGAGACACTGAGAAGAACATTGATGAGAGAGGCAGGAGCAGCAGGAATCGGCTCCCTCGGTGAGATAGAACTGCTTGCACAGAACAGAGACAGATGGCGAGATTTGATAAAATATCTTTAAAAGAAAACTGCTAGAACAAAAATTCATATAGGAGAAGGTGTATCTTGTCTACGCCCTATGGGCCGGTTACGGCTCGAAAGGTCAATAGATAGATAGATAGATAGATATACTCTACTTTGGCACCGGTGTTTTGAAGTGTCAACGACCACATGTCTATCTTCCTATTCTTGATTGGCGCCTCTAATATTGCCTTCAGCGGTTTATGGTCTGTTCTTATTATTAACTCCCATATATGCAATAGTGCAGTTTCTGGATGGCGTAATGAATTGCATACGCCTCTTTCTCTATCGTAGGCCATCTTTATGTAATGTATACTGCCAGCAAACAACAAGAATAAAATATAAGAGAACTCTACACCCATTACTATCAGAAGAGGAGTAAACAAGGATGCTTCCTATCACCAAGCTTTGTTATAGAGATCACATACTCTTTATTGAATTATAATATGTATTATTTGTTCATAAGTTTCATGAGGAATGTGACACAACTTGAAATACTCTCTAACACTTTCACAACACTAAAGTTCATATTCTCATTGCTATACCTCTACTCTCTATCAACTTGCTTAATAACTTCTCAACTGTTTTGACTGATCTAACTCTGACTCTAAGTGTTCTAACTGCAACTGTAACTTCTGACTAACTGTAACTATATATCTTCTATCTAACTGCCTTCGGCAGTTCGACCGAAGCCGGACTAAGCTTACTTAGGTTACATCTTGACTATTCTCATCCCTTCACTAATTGAAAAACTAACTCGAACCTTTAGTGTTGAAGTTTAAATATTCTAACCACAACTCTACATCTGAAAATCAGTAGCCAATAAAATTGTCGCCAATTTGTCGCGAAGAGACAAATTGCTACTCTGCTCCTGATCACTTGGAGTTGTTCAGCCCCCGTAATTCTGTGTCCGAGACTTGAACTCTAAAATCTGACTTGTTTCTCAATAAGTGTCTATATAATAATTCTCACTACTCTAACCTTTCCTGGTAGCTGTTTACGGGACGGTAAAGTCATGATGCCAATGCATGCTATAGTCATGCGCCTATGGTCCTTTCTACAACTTGGTTGAAGTGGAAACCCGCGTGGACAATTTCCATGGACTTAAACTATTATGTGTCGTCCAATAATTCTGGACATTACCCCCTTTCCACTTTCTGTGTATCCACTACCCCCTATATGAACTTCTATTTCTGGCTGGAAATTTTCCATACGTAAATGTTGTCTTAACAATGATGGTCGCCACTATATGTTACTGCTATTGTAAAATAGGAAGCGGGTAACTGCTAAGTTACCTGCCCCTTTGCTTCTATTAGCTTACTCTATTACATTATCTCCCTCCATTGTTTAGATTCATTTGCGCAGTAAATAAATCTTTGTACCATCACACACAAAATATTAATAGTGTAAGGTACGTTACATCATTGACTATATGACTATTAAATCCTAATATTTAACATAAGATTCTAAGTCTCTAAATAAGTTAAGTGAAATGTGCACCCTAAATAATTGTCACAATGACAACATTCACTCTTTAATAAATATGTAAGCATCAATAAAATCTTGGAGAACAATACGGTACTGAACAAGAAAAAACTCTTTTAAAGAAAAAATTCTTAACCAGTTTTACAAGGGAAATAATATATATGTATGTATGTATATTTATATATATATATATATATATATATATATATATATATATATATATATATATATATATATATAAGTTGTGTCCCTTGACATTGATAAACTGTACAAAAATCTCAAGTCTCATCAAGTCGTGTCCCTTGACATAGTTGTATATGCCTAACTAAATCTCAATAAATGAACTGGTACATCTTGACAGGAACTACATTACAGGCATCACCACAACAGGATATATTTCTGACTGGAATCTGTGATCCCGTCCTAAAAAACAAATTCATTAACAATGTAACAATATCTATTACTACATGCATTTTTAAAGGTATCAATACAACATAATATAAGAACTTAGTTAACATTATTATATCTTGGTAGCAAGATAACATATACTTGGAAAGTATTAATACAATATCACACAATATCTTCAACAACATCTCTTATTATAAATGAAATCTTTGACAGATGTCGGTAATTTCCTAGTTTGATCAGATATAGTCTTTCAGTTTGGAAGAGTGATGTCCCCTAAAATATGTCTGCCAAAATACAGCGGTTCTACGCATTCTTGGCGTTGGGTCATTACGCTGGCATGTAATCATTTCGGAGTTTCTGTTGATTGGGCGTTGGGTCCAGGGGTTAGGTTTAGCTTTAGTGTTAAATATTTATAAATATATTATAACGCGTGACAAAAACGACGCCACTCTGCCTAATTATGATCTTCTGATCGAAGGGAATTGTGCGGTTGATTACCAATCAGCGTAATGACCCCAACGCCAAGAATGCGTAGAACCACTGTATTTTGGCAGACATATTTTAGGGGACATCACTCTTCCAAACTGAAATACTATATCTGATCAAACTAGGAAATTACCCAGATGTCTATGTATAGGTCTAAAATAGAAGTAATTATTAATCATTACAGGTCTTCATGCATTTCAGATCATTATCTTCTCAATTCACATAGAACATATATTGACAATAATTGGACAATTCACATATCTCCGGAGATCACGATCAAAGATCAAACACTTAGCTCGAGCAAAATATTTATTTCACTTAATATTACATTCTGAACACTCTTTTTCCAGTCTCAGTTGCTTAATTTTCTCATGATACTCTCTTAGTATCTCCTCTCTACTCTCAAAATCATAATTATCTCTGGATACCTTCCACGTGACAGAATATCTTATCAGTCATTCATTTGAATCTGCATAAATCTATTGTACTCACAGGACTACTATTTAGTTTCAATAAATTTCAGGGAATTCTCTTTCAATTTCCATTTCTTTCTATTCGTTATAATGCGCTATATCTGTATCCACTTGATATGTGTGCGTAATTTAGTCGTTCGACTACAAAATATGTGGCATTAACCTCTTAGATTATCATTAATTCTCTTTATTACTCTCATATAACTTATAACTTGCAATAATTCTCACATGAAATCTCTCTCATGTAATCTTTCACGAGTTACCACTCAGGTTACACAATGGTATTCACCACTTAATTTCCTTGAGGTTATTTCAAAGCTCGGATAATCACCTTTCATACAACTTATAAGTCTCCATTGATTTCATATGTAACCTTCACGAGTTATCACTCTGTTACATAATTAATTTCACATGAGTCTCATTCCCAGTCTCAGTTTTTTCATGATACTCTCTCTTAGTATCTTCTACCTACTCTCAAAATCAGAATTATATCTGGATACAGTCCACATGACAGTGTATCTACTATCAGTCATTCATTTATTCGACTCAGATATACCTGTTGAATCTCTTGTAACTTTCACGAGTTATCACTCTGTTACATATGATTTTATTCACAACCTAATTTCCTTTAGGTCAACACACAAACACAGGCTATCACCTTGTTTCTCACATCTTCTTCTCTACATATTATTGGTCAGTTGTTCACTTGGGTTATCATCCAACTTAGCAATTTCCTACCACTGAACAACTCGCAGTCAGTTACCAACCTCCCTCAGTGGTAGCCCAAACTCTCTAGTTCATCTGAGGCTATCTCTCTCTATTTCCTCAGCTCTCGTCTACCATCTTCTTTAGACATTCCTCTATATTTCCTCATAATTCAACTCATAACTCACTAGTTTCTCCGAATCTCCTATCTACCTAAAAATCAGAATTATCTCTTACTTGAAGCATAAGACCCGTTTAGTCTTCTTCAATATAATGCTTCATCTATCTCGTACTTGAATTTCTTTCTTCTGTTATCTCAAACTTAATGTCTGATTTGTGCTCTCCCATGTTTCCTCTGGTGCTGATTCTAGCTTCCTTCTCATGAATGTTGATACCTCATCCGAACAAGTATGGAATGCTATATTCTTTAGGTCCCTGTTCTGTGTTAAGTAGGCTAAATTCTCTATACTCTCTATCCATCCTCTAAATTTTGATGGCTCTCCTTTAAATGTGGGGATAATACTGCTGATGTTCCGATGGTTGGTCGCTAGTCTCAGTTCAGTTAGTGGTTCTTTTGTTGGGTCTAATGTGGTTGCCATGTCTCACTACAATACCTATCTCCTCTTTGACTGTTGATAGAACAAAAACAATTAAAAGTTTATTAGTTGTTATTATAAAATATAAAAATATCAGCACTTTATTAACTCTATCCACAGTTTCTGAAACAAACAGAAATTATTATTAGTTAATTTTCCTGTGGAATAACAACAATGTTACAATGTAGTATAATATTAATATATATGGTTATGGTCATTCATAACACCATGTAGTCTTCATGTCCATTTAAACATAACACTATTATAAAAATTTTTAATTTCAATCAGCTCAGTTAAAAAATGGGTTACAATAATTGCTTGTATTAATTAATAATAGTTTTTTTAAAAATACAATCTTTAAACAACTACTTAATAAATTAGTTAACCAAATACTTAATAAATTTAATTAATTAATTAACATACTAATTAATAAATTATAAATATAATTCTTGATTCTGTCTACTCTTGTGTTGATCTGAACTATTGTCTAACGTTAATATAAATATGTCCTAATCTAACTTAACACACGCGAACGGCCACTGCAAATACTAAAAATGTTATTTGTTATTTGACTAAGTTCTCTAATTATATGATAAACTACACCACTGGAAACTTGAAATATCAATCACAATTGTTCATCAATTCAAATTATCACATGGGGAATATTCACTTCTCCATAACAACGTGTAGGAAAATTTCGTTGAGGGTTATGCCTCTTGAATTCCAAACCAACAACAATTAATGGCGACTCGAACGAACTGAACTACGGACACCAAATGACCGTTGTTATAGAGGTCACAGACTCTTTATTGAATTATAATATTTATTACTTGTTCATAAGTCTCATAAGGGCACACAACATTATTCAACTAACGTTCATAAGGAATGTGAAACAACTTGAAATACTCTTTAACACTTTAACAACACTAAAGTTCATATTATCATTGCTATACCTCTACTCTCTATCAACTTGCTTAATAACTTCTCAACTGTTTTGACTGTTCTAACTCTGACTCTAAGTGTTCTAACTGCAACTGTAACTTCTGACTAACTGTAACTATATATCTTCTATCTAACTGCCTTCGGCAGTCCGACCGAAGCCGGACTAAGCTTACTTAGTCTACATCTTGACTATTCTCATCCCTTCACTAATTGAAAAACTGACTCGAACCTCTTGTGTTGAAGTTTAAATACCGTAACCGCAACTCTACATCTGAAAATCAGTAGCCAATAAAATTGTCGCCAATTTGTCGCGAATAGACAAATTGCTACTCTGCTCCTGATCACTTGGAGTTGGTCATCTCTCGTAATTCTGTGTCCGAGGCTTGAACTCTAAAATCTGACCTGTGTGTCAACTGTCCAAGACTTTGACAATAACAGATTATTTACGTGACTTCTTTAACTTATTTAAATAATTAATACTTCACTACTCTGACCTTTCCTAGTAGCTGTTTACGGGACGGTAACGTCATGATGCCAGTGCATGCTATAGCCATGCGCCTATGGTCCTTTTCACAACTTGGTTGAAGTGGATACCCGCTTGGAAAATGTCCATGGACCTAAACTATTATGTGTCGTCCAATAATGCTGGACATTACCTCCTCCCCACTTTATGTGTATCCACTGCCCTCTATGTGAACTTCTATTTCTGGACGGAAATTTTCCATACTTAAATTGTATGTCTTAACACTTATGGTCGCCACTATATGTTACTGCTGTTGTCCATTAGGAAGCGGGTAACTGCTACGTTACCTGTCCTCATGCTTCCATTAGCTTACTCTATTACATTATGTTTAATCTATACAGTGAGCAAACGTTTAAAAAACATAGCAGAGATGCTAGGCTTAAACACTAATGGAAAGATAATCAATAACCTAAGATATGCTGATGATAATGTACTACTAAAGAAAATCCTAAAGATCTACAACAATTACATAATGAAATAAACATGACAAGCAAAAAATATGGAGTAGATATGGATATTAAAAAGACTTAAACTTTGATCATAAACAAACCTTATGACCTTGTGGTTAATAACTTTGAGGATAATAGATTTACCTACAATTGGAGTTACAAGTTAAAGGAATAGACAGGGAGAAAGTTTAGAACTACAACTACATTGGACATAGGAGCCAGTAGTGGGGTGTGGTAAACACTTGAAGTGATGGTTACAGCTGTACAAAGAAGGAACACAATACTGACGTTTCGGCCTGCAGCCTTCGAGCGCCGTGTTTTGTTCATCGTATGTTGCATTCACTAGAGTAATCAGGATTCTAAAGGGCGCGTCATTGCTGTTCAGGCGACATTGTTGTATGTTCTACGTCATCGTAATGGCTCATCGTAAATCCCTAGACCGGCGTACGCTAATCTTACGGTATGTTGTTTGATGTACGACGGGGATAATATGACGAATAACTGTGTGTTTATATTTTTGGAATTGGAGCCAACAACGATTGCCTAACATCATCAAGTGCTATACATAAAAAAAAAAAAATATGACGATCATCATTTTCAGGAGGACGTGAATTTCCGGTATATGGTGGATAGGCGGCAGGAACCATTGAAGGCATGAAAAGTGTTCCTTATTGCAGTTTCCTCATATTCCAAGTCCACGTGGGACTGGTTGGTCTGGAGGCAAGACGCGGCCTCGACACAGAAAGGTTGTGGGTTCAAATTTTGGCTACACCGGTTGGGATTTGTATTTATAATTTCTCTCTGCGGCAACCACCCCTGGTCTCAACAGTGAGACGTCGTTCAACGGCTTGAAACGTCAGTCACTAATCGACGGAAAGAAACATGAATACCTCCGAAGTCGGAGTTATCTGCCTGTGCGGCGAGGGACCCCTGTGCACACGACTGCCAAGGAAAAATGGATTAATACGCAAAATTCAGTTCCTTGTCTCTAGGGACTTCGTCAGAGTTGAAAGCTGACGAACGCAACAACAACAACAATAACTTAGAATACATCCTTGAAAGCGCGTGGGTGGAAACCACTCAGGCTTGCCTTTACGAACTGCACAGGGCACAGGAGAAGTTGTCGTACAGATCGTTGATGATATTAATGTCTTTTGGTGGTATCCTTATTCTTTCTTTCTTCTTTTCTCTGAATTAGTGATTTTCCTTTGTTGTTACATGCCTCTGTCACTGCATCTATCCATCTTCTTCTGGGTCTTCCACTCGGTCTTTTTCCATACATTCTCGAGAAGAACGCCCTTGATGGTGATTGGTGCAGATTCATTCTGACCAGGTGGCCAAACCATTTAAGTTGTTGTTGTTCTATATATTCTTGGCAGGGTTTTGTTCCTATCATTTTTCTTATGGTTTCATTTGGTATCCTTATTGTTCGAATATATTTTAGCAAAGCCTCTACAGAAGCAAAATGATTTCTAGGAAATAGCTTCTGTTTTTCGATGTTTTGTTCTAATATAATTTTTAGGTTAAAAATATGATTAAGGCAGGCTCTCCTTACTCTAGATCCTGATTTTTTATTCATGTACAATAATATATGCTCCTTGAAGTTTGTTCATGATGATATATTCCCTCAGAGTCTAGTGATAAAAGAGTCACGCATCTCCAGTTATCCCAATCGTTTCGATTTCCATGTATTTAAATTTTGCAATTGTTTGTTTTCCCCACTAAATGGGGACCGATTCTGCTTTCACATTGAGCATGGAACATATTGACTTGATAAAATGTCGCCAGTTATTTCAAAGCCAGCATGACCATTACACTATTCCCTGAACAGAGCAAGACGCAGGAAATGTACAGACATTGTTGGTGAGTACTATATGTGTCTCATAAGAGCCGTTAGTGACTGAGTCCCACAGACCGTGTTGGGGAGTACTGTATATGTCACATAGAACTTGTTGGTGACTACTGAGTCTCGTATGACATGTTGGTGACTGCTATCAGAGTCTTATAATACCAATTGGTGTTCTACTGTATGAGTCTTATATGACATGTTGGTTATTATTGTCTGAATCTCATATGCCCAGTTAGTGACTACAGTCTGAGTCTCATATGACATGTTGGTGACTACTGAGTCGCATATGACATGTTGGTGACTACTGAGTCTCATATGACATGTTGGTGTACTACTGAGTCTCATATGACATGTTGGTGTACTACTGAGTCTCATATGACATGTTGGTGACTACTGAGTCTCATATGACATGTTGGTGACTACTGAGTCTCATATGACATGTTGGTGACTACTGAGTCTCATATGACATGTTGGTGACTACTGAGTCTCATATGACATGTTGGTGTACTACTGTCTGTGTCTCATAGGACATGTTGGTGTACTACTGTCTGTGTCTCATAGGACATATTGGTGTACTACTGTCTGTGTCTCATATGACATGTTGGTGCACTGCTGTCTGTGTCTCATATGACATGTTTAGTGACTACTGTCTGTGTCTCATATGACATGTTGGTGACTACTGAGTCTCATATGACATGTTGGTGACTACTGTCTGTGTCTCATATGACATGTTGGTGTACTACTGTCTGTGTCTCATATGACATGTTGGTGTACGACTGTCTGTGTCTCATATGACATGTTGGTGTACTACTGTCTGTGTCTCATATGACATGTTGGTGTACTACTGAGTCACATATGACATGTTGGTGTACTACTGTCTGTGTCTCATATGACATGTTTAGTGACTACTGAGTCTCATATGACATGTTGGTGACTACTGAGTCACATATGACATGTTGGTGACTACTGAGTCACATATGACATGTTGGTGTACTACTGTCTGTGTCTCATATGACATGTTTAGTGACTACTGTCTGTGTCTCATATGACATGTTTAGTGACTACTGTCTGTGTCTCATATGACATGTTTAGTGACTACTGTCTGTGTCTCATATGACATGTTGGTGACTACTGTCTGTGTCTCATATGACATGTTTAGTGACTACTGTCTGTGTCTCATATGACATGTTGGTGACTACTGTCTGTGTCTCATATGACATGTTTAGTGACTACTGTCTGTGTCTCATATGACATGTTTAGTGACTACTGTCTGTGTCTCATATGACATGTTTAGTGACTACTGTCTGTGTCTCATATGACATGTTGGTGACTACTGTATGTGTCTCATATGACATGTTTAGTGACTACTGTTTGTGTCGCATATGACATGTTTAGTGACTACTGTCTGTGTCTCATATGACATGTTTAGTGACTACTGTCTGTGTCTCATATGACATGTTGGTGACTACTGTCGAAATCAAATTTGACCAGTTGGTGACTACTGTGTGAGTCACATATGGCATGTTGGTGACTACTGTCTGAGTCTCAATTAAACAGTTGGTGAGTACTGTATGAGTCTCAAATGGCATGTTTAGGGACTGCTGTCTGAATCTCATATGACATGTTCGTGACTACTGTCTGAATCTCATATGACATGTTCGTGACTACTGTCTGAATCTCATATGACATGTTCGTGACTACTGTCTGAATCTCATATGACATGTTCGTGACTATTGTCTTATTCTCATATGACATGTTAGCAACTACTGTATGAGCATCACAAAGCATGTTTAGTGACTACTGTCCTAATCTCATATCACATGTTGGTGTACTACTGTCTGATTCTCATTGACTCATTTGGAGACAACTGGCTGGGTCTCATATGACATGTTTGTGACTACTGTCTAATTCTCATATGACATGTTTGTGACTACTGTCTGAATCTCATATGACACGCTGGTGACTACTGTCTGAATCTCATATGACATGTTTGTGACTACTGTCTAATTCTCATATGACATGTTTGTGACTACTGTCTGAATCTCATATGACATGTTGGTGACTACTGTCTTAATCTCATATCACATGTTGATGACTACTGTCTTACCCGCATAGACTCATTTGGAGACAATTGGCTGGGTCTTACATGACATGTTTAGTGACTATTGTCTGAGTCTCATATGGTGACCACACCATTGACATCTTCACTGGAGCTGCGAGTACCTACCATATAAATCCCTTTCCGAACTGTCTTCATCAAATGGCTAGAACCTTTTATTGATTCCGTGATATCTGGTTGTGCATCAAGCTGTTTAGGATCTGAATTCTCATTTTGGCCAAGTTAAAGTGAAAGAGTGAGATCCCATGTCTAGCTCTCTCTAGGTTATGAGATCCGATGTCTTGCTCTCTCTGGGTTGTGTGATCCTCTGTCTAGCCATCTCTTAGTGTGAGATCCGATGCCTAGTTTACTCTGGGTAATTAGATCCGAAGTCTAGCTATTTCTGGCTAGCAAGGTCAGATGTGTAGCTCTTTCTGGCTAGTGTGATCCGGTGTCTAGCCCTTTCTGGCTAGTGAGATCCTATGTCTAGTAATCTCTTAGTAGTGAGATCCGATGTCTATCTGTCTCGAAAAGAAGACAAACAGGAGATCCCGTGTGCATTCTTCGTACGTTAAAGAACACTAGGCAGTTGGAAATCGAAAGGAGTAGGCAAAAAATGGCCGCTACCTGGGCACAAATTAATAGGAAAAATATCCCGGTAAAAACGTGAAAACGTTTGAAGATAAAATATGAGAGTAGCCCTGAAGTCGAAGAATATCTGCCTGTATGGCGGGGAACAACTGAGCACACGGCTGTAGGTGTGAAAAAAGGAAACATTGACATTCACGTAAAATTCAGTCCCTCGGGACTTCGCTGGAGATAGAAAGCTGGCGAACGTAAAAAAAAAAAAAATAAACAAACTCGAACATGATTTGAGTGTAAAAACCTCTTCCAAATAAACATACATACATGTAATTATACACATATTACATATGCTGACCATGACAAAACGCTTATACAACATGCTACAGATACTGCTACTAGTCTGATGGAGTTTAGGGCGGTTATTGTTTACAGATTTGATATAACAAAACTTTAGGGTGATTATTGTTTACAGATTTGATATAACAAAACTTTAGGGTGGTTATTGTTTACAGATTTGATATAACAAAACTTTAGGGTGATTATTGTTTACAGATTTGATATAACAAAACTTTAGGGTGGTTATTGTTTACGGATTTGATATAACAAAACTTTAGGGTGGTTATTGTTTACAGATTTTATATAACAAAACTTTAGGGTGATTAATTATTGTTTACAGATTTGTTATAACAAAACTTTAGGGTGGTTATTGTTTACAAATTTGATATAACAAAACTTTAGAGTGGTTATTGTTTAAAGATTTGTTATAAAAAACTTTAGGGTGGTTATTGTTTACAGATTTGATATAACAAAAGTTTAGAGTGGTTATTGTTTACAGATTTGATATAACAAAACTTTAGAGTGGTTATTGTTTACAGATTTTATATAACAAAACTTTTGGGTGGTTATTGTTTACAGATTTGATATAACAAAATCTTTGGGTGGTTATTGTTTACAGATTTGATATAACAAAACTTTCGGGTGGTTATTGTTTACAGATTTCATATAACAAAACATTAGGGTGGTTATTGTTTACAGATTTAATATAACAAAACGTTAGGGTGATTATTGTTTACAGATTTGATATAACAAAAGTTTAGAGTGGTTATTGTTTACAGATTTGATACAGCAAAACTTTAGAGTGGTCATTGTTTACATATTTGATATAACAAAACGTTAGGGTGGTTATTGTTTACAGATTTGATCAAACAAAAGTTTACAGTGGTTATTGTTTGCAGATTTGAAATAACATAACTTTAGAGTGGTAATTGTTTACAGATTTGATATAACAAAGCTTTAGGGTGGTTATTGTTTACAGATATGATATAACAAGAGTTTATGGTGGTTATTGTTTACAGATTTGATATAACAAAACTTTAGGGTGGTTATTGTTTACAGATTTGATATAACAAAACTTTTGGGTGGTTATTGTTTATAGATTTGATATAACAAAACCTTAGTGTGGTTATTGTTTACAGATTTGATATTAAAAAAAAAACTTTAGGGTGATTATTGTTTACAGATTTGATATAACAAACGTTTAGGGTGGTTATTGTTTACATATTTGATATAACAAATCTATAGGGTGGTTATTGTTTACAGATTTGATATAACAAAAGTTTAGGGTGGATTTTGTTACATATTTGATATAACAATAGTTTAGGGTGATTATTATTTACAGATTTGATATAACAAAAGTTTACAGTGGTTATTGTTTACAGATTTGATATAAGAAGAGTTTAGAGTGGTTACTGTTTACAGATTTGATATAACAAAACTTTAGCTTACTCACAGCTTATTCTTTTATGAAATTATTTTTTTTTAAATGTTGTTTTAAGGTTTGTTTTTGGAATGACTCAGATAGTAAAGGGAATTATCAATTAATCGATAGATCAATCGATAATCGTCACACTGTTAGCCTTTACTCTTCAATTGTCTTAATGAATATATTGTAACAATTGGAAAAATTGAGGTACGAAGAGATAGAGCGAAGTAAAGAGAAAAAAATAACAGACAGCTTAAGAGAATGGCTTGGCAGAAGGTCAACAACAGAAATGATAAATAGCTGCTGAGATCGAAAGTTGTGGAGAGACATGATCACCTACGCCACTAGGCCCGGTACTTGATTATGATGATGGTGATTCAATTATCATACAAGTAAGCTCTTTAATGTGAGTAACATACATTTATCAACTACAACAAACATTACCTTTACAAAGAGCTGCAAATATATCATGTCTAAGGTGCCTCAATTCTGAAAATTCCTGAACTTGAAACCGGTTCACCTCCACTGGTTTGCTGGCAATACCATCCAACTCTTTGGTGTCTGTCAGACCAATGCCTATGGCATAGATGTGGATACCTGCAGCATGACACCGTTCTGCTTCTGGTATAGTCCTTCTTGCTTGCACATTAGAATCACCATCTGTCACAATAATTGCAATGTTGTCAACATCAGGACGGTCTCCATTGACCTGTGTGTACATTTGTGTTCTCATTGTCTTGAGAGCAGCTGCTGTGTTGGTGTTGCCATGGCGATATGGAATATGATCAATAGCATTGTAAACATCCACCTTGGTCCTGTATGTGTTGAGCTGAAATTGGACATAGTCTTTTGTGCTGTATATGATAACCCCCACTCTCACATCACCACTATCAATGTCAGCTTCAGACAGGAAGCTCTTGACAAAGTCCAGCATCAGTTCAAAGTTTACTTGAGTAGCACTGGTGGAAGCATCAAGGACAAACACAAGGTCAACTCTAGCACCAGCACAACCTGTCATAAAAAAAACAAAAACATAGTTCACTTTCATATCTTTTCAGCACAGTTATTACAATATTTATAGTATGTATCAGTTCAAAAAGTCCAAAACTGGACAGTCGATGAAGATTCTCCACCTCTGTTGAAATTAAAAGTGAATAAAGATATAAATCTGTGAAGATGGCATTAAAGCCATTTTCAAAAGTTCTGCCAAGGAGATTTATGTGAAGGCTGCAAAAGACTTCATGCCTCAATGCAAAAGTATTCACAATGTATTCAGTGGGGATCAACTGGCTTATATCCAATGATTGATGGTCTCAAGGTAAGCGAAAGCAAGGATCTACTTCAATTGAAGAAGGTGCATTTTTGTACAGGTCTCAAGCTCAATTTGACGTATCGGTTAACTAATAAAAGGAGTATGATGTATGCTACATTCTGGACAAAATTGACACCAATTTGTAACAATCATTAAATAATATTGATAATTTAGTTTAATTCTCTAAGATCTCTTATATGTGTAAATAATAATTCAGAGACATGCTTCAATCACAGAGATAAACAATACTTTATTTTTAATTTGATAAAATACTAAAAAAAAAATGGTTTTATTGCAAATCAGAATGTGCTATTATTTATTATATACATTTAGCACTGACTAAATAAAGTGTGAAAATATGTGCAAAATATAAAGAAAGAGAATACTTAACATTTCACAAAAGTTTCAAAAAAAGGATTATGAATTTTTTTTAAAATAATAGAATCAATACTGAGATAAATATCTATCTATCCATTGACCTTTCGAGCCGTAGCCGGCCCATAGGTCGTAGACCTCTCTTATCTGAATTTTTGTTCTAGCAGTCTTCCATTCTTTTAAAGATATTTTATCAAATCTCGCCATTTGTCTCTGTTCTGTGCAAGCTGCCCCATCTCAACGAGGGAGCCGATTCCTGCTGCACTTGCCTCTCTCATCAATTTTCTTCTTTGTGTCTCTCTGGGTCTTCTTCTTTTCCTTTTTACCTGATGTTTCCCACATGATGGCTTGCTTCGCTAATCGGTTATTATCTCTTCTCATCACATGTCCAACATATGAGCATCGTCTTTTCTTTATTACTGAAGATATTAGTGGTTGATTGGCGATTTCTCTAATTTCCTCGTTTGTTTTGAATTTGTTCCACACTATACCAAGTATTTTCCTTAGGCATTTATTTTCGAAAGCATTCAACTTTGTTTCTATATCTCTTGTTGTTTTCCAGCTTTCACACGCACACATAAGGGTTGATAGTACATTTGATTTGAATAGCCTAAGTTTTGTGTTTGTGCTGATGTGTTTTGATTTTCACAACTTTTCAAGGCTTCTGAAAGACATTGCTGCTTTAGCTATTCTGATTCTAATTTCTTTACTTGTATCCCCTTCTCGATCAATGTGACTTCCAAGATAGATAAATTGATCGATCTCTTCCACTGGTTTGTTTTCCATGTATATTTTGTCGCCTGTTGGAATTAAACTTTTCATGACTTTAGTCTTTTCATGATTGATCTCAAGCCAAATTTTGCTGGCTATTGATGATAGTTCATTTGTGTTTTCCTGCATCGTTTTTATCTGACTGCTGATGAGAACTATGTGATCCGCAAAGTCGAGGTCCTCCAAATGGTCTCCTTGTATCCATTCGATGCCTTTATTACCAGTGCAGCATTTCTTCATTATGAAGTCCATAACAACTCCAAAAAACAAGGGTGATAAAATACATCCCTGTTTAACCCCAGTTTATATTGGGAAACATTAGCTCAGTCCTTCCTCTGTTCGAACTGCACATGTGTAACCATCATACATGTCTTTGATAATATTTATGATTTTTTATGATAAGTCATATTGCTTCAGAATTTTCCACAAAGAATCTCGATGAATACTGTCAAAATCTTTTTTGAAGTCAATGAAGTTAAGTACAAAAGGTTTTTGCTTTTCAATGTGTTCCTCCAATATAAGTCGTAAAGTAAAAATGTGGCCAAGGCACCTTCTCCCTTTTCTAAACCCAGCCTGTTCTTCATGCATTACTGTTTCTATTGAATCCTTTATTCTATTTAGGATGAGTTTGCATAATAACGTTGAGGCAACTGACAAAAGTGTCACGCCTCTCCAGTTGTTACAATCTCTAAGATTGCCCTTTTTTTGAATCTTAACAATGATTCCTTTTTTCCATTTATGAGGCATCTTCTCTGCTTTCCAAATGATGTTGAACATTTTCTGGAGATGTATTAAATTATGGCTATCAATTGCCTTGAGTATCTCAGCTGTTAACTTATCCTCTCCAGCAACCTTGTTATTGGTCATATGCTTTAAGGTGGTTTCAATTTAAATCTATTAGAGATACTATTGGACATTATTATTGGAGAAAAATATAGAGACAACAAATAAGATGGTGTGCCCTTATGGAGAAAATGTTTCATGGCATCAATGTCTTTGTGAAGTGCAATGCATGCTAGGATATGTGATCATGTCTGTTAATTGTCTGCCTCTAAACACTTGTTCATTAAATTAGCTACCATTTAAGACATATACAGATATGAGAATAAGGCAGAGTGTGAGGCAGACCCAGATAAAGATAAAGAAACAACATCATGTAACAGCTCTAAATGATTCAATGAAAAGAATGAGAGCTAGAACTTTTTATACTTCTCAGCACCAAACAAGAATAAGAGGAAGTGAAGAAGATAAAGAACAAATAATAGTTAACACACTGATTGTAATTGAAAAAAGTAATCTCCCAAAGCAGTACATTGTAATGATGAGGTGTTTATGGGTTTCTTGGTTCTACACGTTTTCTTCCCTTTCATTAAAAACACAAAAAGTAAATATTTAATCATGGGTCATTTAATAGCAAATATTTCTTTCAGAAATATTGCCCGTCCAGTGTTATGTAGTCTACTTGTTAACATTTTCAAATGTGAGGTATTCACCTTGGTCATTGAGACATTTGCTCTCCACATTCATTTGTGGAGAGAGGTTGTGGCATCTGTATAACCTACACAAGTGGAAACCCAGAAACATACTCTTCCCGGGAAGAAAGGTGCACAAACTTTAGAACAGAAGAAATTCATAGTTCTTAGTGGCAGTAAGGAGCTCTTTAGCCACTCCTCCTTAATCTGGCCACTCTGAATGCTGACATTAAACTCTTTGGCCAGTTTTATCAACTCGTCATCAGTTAAATCACCTATGTTGTTGTACTGAACACCATCTGGGCCAGGAGCAGTATTGTGTGAATATAAGTGTTGTGCGAATGGTATCGGTTGTGATTGTGAGATCTTCTCCCAACACATCCTCACACAATTCTGAAAGTGACCCCCGTATCCTCATTTGACAGCCTCATTTCATTGGTCAGTCTGCTCAATGTAGCGGGCAAGCGGGGCCTTTTCTTTGATCTCATCAGATTTGTGCCATATCTGGCCAGTGCTCTGGAAGTCTGGTATGCCTCTGTGTTGTGTTGTGCTATTCATGCTCTGATGAAGGCACCAGAATGTGGCTAACGATTTTCTGAGCACACTTTTTTACATCAGTCATCCCATTTTGAATCCTTAGCCTGTTTAGCACATAATTTAATGTGCATCATTTTTTTGGTCCACCTCTTCTTTCAGACGCTTCAAGAACTCAAATTGTGTTCTTCCATTCCTTGTGGCTTTCTGCCATGTCTTGGCCATTTGTCTCTTGTTCCGCCAAGCTTCCTCAACTTCTACGTTCCACCAGGGTGGCTGCGTCCATCTCTCCTGCCTCCTGTGAGGGGCGCTCTGTTTCCTATGTCTGATTTTGCTAATGACACCCTGACCTGTGTTCTCATAGTGGAATGCGTGGAGCTTGCTTTTTGGCTTCTATTTCTGCCTTTCTCAATGAGGATGCCACATGGATAGTATTCACTTCCGTGGAATACCAGTACACTCCACCTGCAAACCGGTGCGAAGGTAGAAGACAGAAATGTCCGGTCTATGACACTATCAGAGTCCACTATTGAGTTTAATCTGAAAATTTCTTGTCGTTATTGTTGATTTTGTTGCAGGAAGTCGATGCTGTGGAAAGTCTAGACTTATGTGTGCTCACTCAGATGCATGGTCCAGAACCCATTTTCACATTACAAACTGGCCAACCCCAGTCAATCAGCCCTTCAGCACTTCATTTTTTTGTCCCGAATTGATGCCTTTAGGTATGTCACCCCCCCACAGCAGAAAACAATAGTTCTTTACCATCAGAAATATTGACTAAGATTCCTCCTTAACAGTATCTGAAATGCACTCAGCATCAGAAATATTATCAATCTCCAAGCTCATGCTTGAGGGTATTGCAGAGTTCGTTACAACCTGTTCATCTAAGTCCATCCCTGACTCTGGCCTATAAATCCCATGATTTCTTGCCATGCAAAGACTTATCAATTTATGTTACAACATCGTCTTCTTCAGGATAGTCAACAAAGTCGTTACATCTTTTTACATCTTACATCTACTAGTCTCTGCACTCTCTGTGAGAACAATGACACATTTGTAAGCTTTTCATTTCTTTAGGAATGACCTATTTTTTCCCCTTGACTACCAATTTAATATGTATCACCTGTTGTATCATCTTTTCAGTGTGTAACATCTACAACATTCTGTTTTTATTCTTATGACTTGTATATTGTGTGCTCTTTTGCAATGGATGTCTAATTATCAGTAATGCTCATATATGTTTTTTTTCCAATGCAACTGAATGCCTTGATTTTATGCCATAAATTGTATGTTATAATGTTGGTATTTCTAATGTATATGGTGTGGCGCGATGTATTGCTTCTCTGGAATATTTTAGCCAAGCATTTTGTGACATAAGCAAATATTTTTGTGCCATCTCTAGAGAATGCCAACATGTGTGCATAATCGGAATTGCTCACAAGGCAATTCTTCATTACAAAAGAAAGTTTGTATTATTTTGATGGCAGCTACATTGTATACAAATATAACCACCATTTTTTATTGCATCTTTGCTTGCACATATCATTTTGTTTTGTTACTAAAATAAACAGTGTTTGAAAATGTGTTTAAAGATTTAGCCATCTTCACTTGTGACAAGCTTTACTTTTGTTTCCTACCAGGCACATATTCTCAGTGCTTGTGGACCATCCTTACAGATCTCTGAACATTTAAAAAACAAAACCACAGTGACTGAGGAAAAACAATACTTGTGTATCTATCATCTTAACTGGAAATTCATCAAACTCAAAGTATTCAACAATTGATAGATTAAAGTTGTATCCTCAGTTAGCTGGGTATTTTATCAGCAGCATGATATAGTATCATCACAAAACATGGGCATACTATGAGCAACAGATGCCATAACATCCATACACAAAATCCACTAGGTCAATGGAAATGTTTGATAGTGAAGCTTGCATTTTAGACATTACAATGAATACATTTTGCATTTCAATTAATTCAATAAAGAAAGATACATTTAGCATTTCAATTAATTCAATAAAGAAAGATACATTTAGCATTTCAATTAATTCAATAAAGAAAGAGTGTCTTGAACAAATAAAATTATGTGCAAACACTCACTGATTTTAACTGCTGATTCTGTGACAACAGGAAAGGTTAATTTTGTAAGTGGAGCTTCTGTTGTTGCAACATCTGGTGCTGCTTCTGAGCAGAGAATGGGATATTAAACCATGAAAACAAAGACATTTCAAACATTAATATATTTGTTGTTGAAAAAACAATGTTAGCTCTTTTATAACACATTGATTTCAGTGAAAAAAAATCCTTCACTCTGAGATCAGACAGTTGTAAAAAATGGACATTTTTCTTCAGATTTGACTGGTACTCCCACCATCTTCATTCATTGTGATCATGTTTGATTGGCACATAAGTACATAAGTAGTTTTTCTGTAATGTTACACAAGTCGGTTGTATATTTAACTAACCAGTCACTGTTTGGGGAGAAAAACATGTGTGTGGATGAGGGGAAGTGGAGAGCTGTTGTGTTTCCAATTGGTAAAATATATGAAGTTGTTGGATAATATCTAGCTAAAAGTAGAATTTCTAAACCTGTCATTATTTACTTTCATCTTACTTTTGATTATATTTATTGCTCTAATGTAATTTTGTTAGTGATCATGCTTGGTTAATTCATTCAATAATACATGATGAATGTCTCTCTACATGTGTGCCCTATGTAATATGTGTATGAATGATAGGCTATTTACTCATTCTTGAAAAAGAAACATTGAAACGTCGGTTGAAACTAGTTTCTGTTATGAGTATATTTTGGATATGTAAAACACTTGGTAGCAACTTATGTTGTTGAAAATTTTGTGCACCTTTGTAAATGTGCATACTTTCAAAGAGATATATATGGCATAAGAGAAAGTCACTGTGTACATCACATAAACTTTATCACTCAAGATCCCAGCCATATGGCGTTTGACCTCACGTTCCGCCATAATCTTGATCTCATACATTGTGTAACAGTTCATGGATAATCTTTTCCTATACCACGCTGTCAAACCATCCATTATTTATTCCAATGTCTTCCTCTATCTCTCCAGCATTCTGTTTCTCCTGTTGTTACCAAGTATTCCAACCAATCTTTTCTCTATACATGTCCCACAAATCCGGACTGACTTACCTTAATTGATTTTTAAAAACTTCATCTCTTCATCTCCCTCTGTTAGTATCCCCTCATTGGATTTTTTGGCTGTCCACGGTACTATAAAGTATAAAAGCATCCTTCTAAAAAAAATCCCATCTCAACTGATTCTATCTAGCATTGTATCACTTTGTTTACTGTTCATGATTCACAACCATAATGCAGTTAGTTTGATGTAGCGCAGCAAATTTCTTTTTAGTGGACTACGATAGTACCAATGACTTCTCCTTCTAATAAAAAAACATAGAAATATAAGCATAATTACATCTCTATTTTATGTGTGCATTTGTATTAAAACCACACATTCTGGCTGGAATTTTTGTTTTGTAGTTTGATTATGTTTGAAGATTTGAGGTTTTCCCTGTCTCACTATAGTTTCTCATGCAGGATGACTTCTGTAGATATATTTCTTACAACTGTTTTTATAATTGTTTTTTTATATACATATATGACCTTTGATGTCTTAGCAGATGGTTGGTAGTAAAAGACTCCAGTAATTTAGTAATATATTAACCATAGTTTACGACTACCTATGAGCCACATTTTCACGACACCTTTGTAAAATTTACACACATTTAAACACGATATGTTACATTTGGAGTTCCAAAAATAGTATTTTCTTCGAACTTTTGTTTCACAGCTATGTGTTTACACTAGGAGAGACTTGGAATCAGATGCTGTGAACATTTCTTTGCATATGTTTGATTCATGGCTTGAAATTCAGCCCCATGGCACTGTGGCTACCTGAGTTGTTACATTGTCTATTCACACATGGGCCGGCAGTCTGTTATGTGAGCAGTATGTTCAGCTTCCTCTTAGCGTCGTTTGCTGCCGATCCCAATGTTACAAAGTGTGTTTTTGTTTCACTGACAGCCACAGAGAAACAGCCATCAATAAGAAAAAAAATTTGGATTGAAAAAGAAATTTTGAATAGTAATGATAAGTATTTTTAAAAAGAAGCAATATTTAAGTTTGTATTTTTAAAAGAGTGAGCATGTTGTGTTTATAAAGAAAAAATTCAATTTCAAAAAAAACAAATTTCAATAAAAACTTTTTTGAGTTTGTCAATTTTTCAAAGGTGTAGTAATCTAGGGTCAATGTACTATGATGGACAGTGTTTTACTGAGCACCTTTCCTCGTGGTCAATTTTGGATAGACATTCAACCCAAGAATGAATACATTCCATTTGTGATCCCTGGCCTCATCTTCTTACCCTTGTGCCTATTTTGCTGATTTCAACATCATCTCTTCCTTGAATCCTGCTGCACCATTCTTTTATTTTTATTTTCCATGTGCTACGATCTGATGCCAGATTTTCCCAGTTTCTTTCGCTGACAGAGGATTCTCTATGCGAAGCAAAGCAAACACACTAATATCTCAGCACTGATCTGCCTATTGATCTCTTTCTGCCGCTAAAATCTGAATACAATAATTGTTTGGGAATACAATTGTTGTCCACTCTTTCCACAAGAGCCAACCGCTTTAATCGTTGACTCCAAAGTGTTGCCATAATCAATGAGAGTTTGGCTCAGTCTTCTCTTCTCTTCTACCTTTTAGCTCCCAGTGGAGCATAGGTCTTCAACAAACACTTTCCAAGCCGTTCTGTTTTTTGCAATTCTTTTAAGATCATTCCATGTCTTCCCCATCATCTTCATCTCTGCTTCAATCTGTCTTCTCCAAGAATTCCTTGGTCTTCCTCTTTGTCTTTTCCCCTGGGGATTCCAAAAAAGGGCCTGTTGTGTAATACTCTCAGTTGGCTTCCGTAGTGTGTGTCCTATCCATCGCCATCGTCTTCGCTGTATTTCTTTATCCACTGGTATTTGACCGGTACATTTCCATAATTCCACGTTAGTGACTTTGTCCTGCCATTTCCATCCCTTTATTCTGCGCAAGCATCCATTAATGAAAGTCTGTACCTTCGTGATTGTCAATTTTGTTACTCTCCATGTTTCACAGCCATATAATAGAACCGACTTAACATTGGAGTTGAAAATTTTTATTTTTGTATTTCGCCTAATTTCTTTGGATTTCCATGTTTCCCAGTGCAATGAAAGCTCCTCTTGCTTTTGATATCCTTATTTTGGTATCATTTTCTGTTCCTCCCTCTTTATCTATATTACTTCCCAGATATATATAAGATTGTACGTCTAGTGGAGGTATTTCTCCTAGTTTTATTTGGTTATTGCAAACTGCATTAATTCTCATAATGTTGGTCTTATCTCTATTAATCTTTAGTCCTAGCTGTTGTGATCTCTCATCTAATATACTCATTTTATCTTGCATCTGTTGGTGGCTGTGTGATAGGAGAGCTATGTCATCAGCAAAGTCTAAATCATCAAGTTGTTTGGTCAGTGACCACTGGATCCCATTTCTGTTGTTTTGAGTTATTTTCATAATCCAATCTATGGCCAGTAGAAAGAGAAATGGAGACAGAAGGCATCCTTGCCTTACTCCTGTTCTTATTTCAAATGCTTCTGTAAGCTGTCCTTCATGCACCACACTACATTTTGTTCCTTCATACATTTTTTTATCAGGTTAATAAACTTTATGGGGATTCCATAATGACTCAGCAACTTACAAAGCATTCTTCTGTCTAAACTATCAAATGCCTTTTCGTAATCTATGAATCCAATATAAAGTGGTGATTTTAGTTCTAAACTTCGTTCAACTATTATACGTAGAGTAGGTATTTGATCAGCACATGATCTGTTCTTCCTGAAACCTGCTTGTTCATCTCTCAAGTGTTTCTCTATAGCCTCTTTTAGTCTCTCCAGAATGATTGTGCCTAATATTTTTCCTGGCACTGACAGTAGCATAATTCCCCTATAATTTGTGCACTCCTGTAAACTTCCTTTCTTTGGTAGTTTGATCATATTACCTTCTCTCCAGTCTTTAGGTATTTCTTCCCTCTCCCAAATTTTATCCAATAGATCATGTAACATCTTGGTAGAGGTGATAATATCTGCTTTGATGGCTTCCGAAGGAATTTCATCTGGTCCTGTGGCTTTACCATCTTTTAATAGTTTGGTGTCTTTCATTATTTCTTCTTTGCTTGGTTTTCCGCAGTTAACATGTAACTCTTCTTCTGCTGGTAGTATATCTGGAGGATTATTTGAGCTGGGTCTGTTCAAAAGTTCTTCAAAGTGTTCTTTCCATCTCTCCATTTGTTCCCTTATATTACTAAGCAGATTTTCTTTCTTATCTTTGATAATGGCGTTGATCTGTTTGTATTTTCCACCTAAATTTGTTTGTGCTGTTGTACAGTTCTTTCATATTCCCTTTATTTGTATTGTAGCAAACAAATTCCAATAAAAACTTATTTTGAGTTTGTCAATTTTTCAAAGGTGTATAAATCTAGGGTTAATGTACTATGATGGACAGTGTTTTACTGAGCACCTTTCCTCGTGGTCAGTTTTGTATAGACATTCAACCCAAGAATGAATAAATTCCATTTGTGATCCCTGGCCGTCTTCTCTGCTTTCCAAATAATGTTTAACATTTTCTGGAGATGTATTAAATTATGGCAATCAATTGCCTTGAGTATCTCAGCTATTAACGTATCCTCTCCAGCAGCCTTGTTATTATTGGTCATATGCTTTAAGGTGGTTTCTGCTTCGCTCAAGGTGAAGTCGTCTAAATTTACATATAATTCTGCTGCTGGTGTTTCAGCTTCAAAATCTATTAGAGATACTATTGGATATTATTATTGGAGAAAAATATAGAGACAACAAATAAGATGGTGTGCCCTTATGGAGAAAATGTTTCATGGCATCAATGTCTTTGTGAAGTGCAATGCATGCTAGGATATGTGATCATGTTTGCTAATTGTCTGCCTCTAAACACTTGTTCATTAAATTAGCTACCATTTAAGACATATACAGATATGTGAATAAGGCAGAGTGTGAGGCAGACCCAGATAAAGATAAAGAAACAACATCATGTAACAGCTCTAAATGACTCAATGAAAAGAATGAGAGCTAGAACTTTTTATACTTCTCAGCACCAAACAAGAATAAGAAGAAATGAAGAGGATAAAGAACAAATAATAGTTAACACACTGATTGTAATTGAAAAAAAAGTAATCTCCCAAAGCAGTACATTGTAATGATGAGGTGTTTATTGGTTTCTTGGTTCTACACGTTTTCTTCCCTTTCATTAAAAATACAAAAAGTAAATATTTAACCATGGGTCATTTAATAGCAAATATTTCTTTCAGAAATATTGCCCGTCCAGTGTTATGTGATCTACTTGTTAACATTTTCAAATGTGAGGTATTCACCTTGGTCATTGAGACATATGCTCTCCACATTCATTTGTGGAGAGAGGTAGTGGCATCTGTATAACCTACACAAGTGGAAACCCAGAAACATACTCTTCCCGGGAAGAAAGGTGCACAAACTTTAGAGCAGAAGAAATTCATAGTTCTTAGTGGCAGTAAGGAGCTCTTTAGCCACTCCTCCTTAATCTGGCCACTCTGAATGCTGGCATTAAACTCTTTGGCCAGTTTTATCAACTCGTCATCAGTTAAATCACCTATGTTGTTGTACTGAACACCATCTGGGCCAGGAGCAGTATTGTGTGAATATAAGTGTTGTGCGAATGGTATTGGTTGTGATTGTGAGATCTTCTCCCAACACATCCTCACACAATTCTGAAAGTGACCCCCGTATCCTCATTTGACAGCCTCATTTCATTGGTCAGTCTGCTCAATGTAGAGGGCAAGAAGGGTCTTTGCTTTGCTCTCATCAGATTTGTGCCATATCTGGCCTGTGTTCTGGAAGTCTGGTATGCCTCTGTGTTGTGTTGTGCAATTCATGCTCTGATGAAGGCACCAGAATGTGGCTAACGATTTTCTGAGCACACTTTTTACATCAGTCATCCCATTTTGAATCCTTAGCCTGCTTAGCACATAGTTTAAAGTGCATCATTTTTTTGGTCCACCTCTTCTTTCAGACGCTTCAAGAACTCAAATTGTGTACTTCCACTCCTTGTGTCTTTCTGCCATGTCTTGGCCATTTGTCTCTTGTTCCGCCAAGCTTCCTCAACTTCTACGTTCCACCAGGGTGGCTGCGTCCATCTCTCCTGCCTCCTGTGAGGGGCGCTCTGTTTCCTATGTCTGATTTTGCTAATGACACCCTGACCTGTGTTCTCATAGTGGAATGCGTGGAGCTTGCTTTTTGGCTTCTATTTCTGCCTTTCTCAATGAGGATGCCACATGGATAGTATTCACTTCCGTGGAATACCAGTACACTCCACCTGCAAACCAGTGCGAAGGTAGAAGACAGAAATGTCCGGTCTATGACACTATCAGAGTCCACTATTCAGTTTAATCTGAAAATTTCTTGTCGTTATTGTTGATTTTGTTGCAGGAAGTCGATGCTGTGGAAAGTCTAGACTTATGTGTGCTCACTCAGATGCATGGTCCAGAACCCATTTCCACATTACAAACTGGCCAACCCCAGTCAATCAGCCCTTCAGCACTTCATTTTTTTGTCCCGAATTGATGCCTTTAGGTATGTCACCCCCCCACAGCAGAAAACAATAGTTCTTTACCATCAGAAATATTGACTAAGATTCCTCCTTAACAGTATCTGAAATGCACTCAGCATCAGAAATATTATCAATCTCCAAGCTCATGCTTGAGGCTATTGCAGAGTTAGTTACAACCTGTTCATCTAAGTCCATCCCTGACTCTGGCCAATAAATCCCATGATTTCTTGCCATGCAAAGACTTATCAATTTATGTTACAACATTGTCTTCTTCAGGATAGTCAACAAAGTCGTTACATCTTTTACATCTTACATCTACTAGTCTCTGCACTCTCTGTGAGAACAATGACACATTTGTAAGCTTTTCATTTCTTTAGGAATGACCTATTTTTTCCCCTTGACTACCAATTTAATATGTATCACCTGTCGTATCATCTTTTCAGTCTGTAACATCTACAACATTCTGTTTTTATTCTTATGCCTTGTATATTGTGTGCTCTTTTGCAATGGATGTCTAGTTATCAGTAATGCTCATATATGTTTTTTTCCAATGCAACTGAATGCCTTGATTTTATGCCATAAATTGTATGTTATAATGTTGGTATTTCTAATGTATATGGTGTGGCGCGATGTATTGCTTCTCTGGAATATTTTAGCCAAGCATTTTGTGACATAAGCAAATATTTTTGTGCCATCTCTAGAGAATGCCAACATGTGTGCATAATCGGAATTGCTCACAAGGCAATTCTTCATTACAAAAGAAAGTTTGTATTATTTTGATGGCAGCTACATTGTATACAAATATAACCACCATTTTTTATTGCATCTTTGCTTGCACATATCATTTTGTTTTGTTACTAAAATAAACAGTGTTTGAAAATGTGTTTAAAGATTTAGCCATCTTCACTTGTGACAAGCTTTACTTTTGTTTCCTACCAGGCACATATTCTCAGTGCTTGTGGACCATCCTTACAGATCTCTGAACATTTAAAAAACAAAACCACAGTGACTGAGGAAAAACAATACTTGTGTATCTATCATCTTAACTGGAAATTCATCAAACTCAAAGTATTCAACAATTGATAGATTAAAGTTGTATCCTCAGTTAGCTGGGTATTTTATCAGCAGCATGATATAGTATCATCACAAAACATGGGCATACTATGAGCAACAGATGCCATAACATCCATACACAAAATCCACTAGGTCAATGGAAATGTTTGATAGTGAAGCTTGCATTTTAGACATTACAATGAATACATTTTGCATTTCAATTAATTCAATAAAGAAAGATACATTTAGCATTTCAATTAATTCAATAAAGAAAGATACATTTAGCATTTCAATTAATTCAATAAAGAAAGATACATTTAGCATTTCAATTAATTCAATAAAGAAAGAGTGTCTTGAACAAATAAAATTATGTGCAAACACTCACTGATTTTAACTGCTGATTCTGTGACAACAGGAAAGGTTAATTTTGTAAGTGGAGCTTCTGTTGTTGCAACATCTGGTGCTGCTTCTGAGCAGAGAATGGGATATTAAACCATGAAAACAAAGACATTTCAAACATTAATATATTTGTTGTTGAAAAAACAATGTTAGCTCTTTTATAACACATTGATTTCAGTGAAAAAAAATCCTTCACTCTGAGATCAGACAGTTGTAAAAAATGGACATTTTTCTTCAGATTTGACTGGTACTCCCACCATCTTCATTCATTGTGATCATGTTTGATTGGCACATAAGTACATAAGTAGTTTTTCTGTAATGTTACACAAGTCGGTTGTATATTTAACTAACCAGTCACTGTTTGGGGGAGAAAAACATGTGTGTGGATGAGGGGAAGTGGAGAGCTGTTGTGTTTCCAATTGGTAAAATATATGAAGTTGTTGGATAATATCTAGCTAAAAGTAGAATTTCTAAACCTGTCATTATTTACTTTCATCTTACTTTTGATTATATTTATTGCTCTAATGTAATTTTGTTAGTGATCATGCTTGGTTAATTCATTCAATAATACATGATGAATGTCTCTCTACATGTGTGCCCTATGTAATATGTGTATGAATGATAGGCTATTTACTCATTCTTGAAAAAGAAACCTTGAAACGTCGGTTGAAACTAGTTTCTGTTATGAGTATATTTTGGATATGTAAAACACTTGGTAGCAACTTATGTTGTTGAAAATTTTGTGCACCTTTGTAAATGTGCATACTTTCAAAGAGATATATATGGCATAAGAGAAAGTCACTGTGTACATCACATAAACTTTATCACTCAAGATCCCAGCCATATGGCGTTTGACCTCACGTTCCGCCATAATCTTGATCTCATACATTGTGTAACAGTTCATGGATAATCTTTTCCTATACCACGCTGTCAAACCATCCATTATTTATTCCAATGTCTTCCTCTATCTCTCCAGCATTCTGTTTCTCCTGTTGTTACCAAGTATTCCAACCAATCTTTTCTCTATACATGTCCCACAAATCCGGACTGACTTACCTTAATTGATTTTTAAAAACTTCATCTCTTCATCTCCCTCTGTTAGTATCCCCTCATTGGATTTTTTGGCTGTCCACGGTACTATAAAGTATAAAAGCATCCTTCTAAAAAAAATCCCATCTCAACTGATTCTATCTAGCATTGTATCACTTTGTTTACTGTTCATGATTCACAACCATAATGCAGTTAGTTTGATGTAGCGCAGCAAATTTCTTTTTAGTTGACTACAATATTACCAATGATTTATCCTTCTAATCAAAAAAACATAGAAATATTAGCATAATTACATCTCTATTTTATGTGTGCATTTGTATTAAAACCACACATTCTGGCTGGAATTTTTGTTTTGTAGTTTGATTATGTTTGAAGATTTGAGGTTTTCCCTGTCTCACTATAGTTTCTCATGCAGGATGACTTCTGTAGATATATTTCTTACAACTGTTTTTATAATTGTTTTTTTATATACATATATGACCTTTGATGTCTTAGCAGATGGTTGGTAGTAAAAGACTCCAGTAATTTAGTAATATATTAACCATAGTTTACGACTACCTATGAGCCACATTTTCACGACACCTTTGTAAAATTTACACACATTTAAACACGATATGTTACATTTGGAGTTCCAAAAATAGTATTTTCTTCGAACTTTTGTTTCACAGCTATGTGTTTACACTAGGAGAGACTTGGGAATCAGATGCTGTGAACATTTCTTTGCATATGTTTGATTCATGGCTTGAAATTCAGCCCCATGGCACTGTGGCTACCTGAGTTGTTACATTGTCTATTCACACATGGGCCGGCAGTCTGTTATGTGAGCAGTATGTTCAGCTTCCTCTTAGCGTCGTTTGCTGCCGATCCCAATGTTACAAAGGTGTGTTTTGTGTCTCACTGACAGCCAAAGAGAATACAGCCATCATAAGAAAAAAAAATGGATTGAAAAAGAAATTTTGAAAATGAGAAGAAAATGAAAATGGGCAAAATTTAAATTTAGTATTTTTACAAAGAGTGAGCATGTTGTGTTTGATAAAGAAAAAATTCAAATTAAAAAAAAACAAATTTCAATAAAAACTTATTTTGAGTTTGTCAATTTTTCAAAGGTGTAGTAATCTAGGGTCAATGTACTATGATGGACAGTGTTTTACTGAGCACCTTTCCTCGTGGTCAATTTTGGATAGACATTCAACCCAAGAATGAATACATTCCATTTGTGATCCCTGGCCTCATCTTCTTACCCTTGTGCCTATTTTGCTGATTTCAACATCATCTCTTCCTTGAATCCTGCTGCACCATTCTTTTATTTTTATTTTCCATGTGCTACGATCTGATGCCAGATTTTCCCAGTTTCTTTCGCTGACAGAGGATTCTCTATGCGAAGCAAAGCAAACACACTAATATCTCAGCACTGATCTGCCTATTGATCTCTTTCTGCCGCTAAAATCTGAATACAATAATTGTTTGGGAATACAATTGTTGTCCACTCTTTCCACAAGAGCCAACCGCTTTAATCGTTGACTCCAAAGTGTTGCCATAATCAATGAGAGTTTGGCTCAGTCTTCTCTTCTCTTCTACCTTTTAGCTCCCAGTGGAGCATAGGTCTTCAACAAACACTTTCCAAGCCGTTCTGTTTTTTGCAATTCTTTTAAGATCATTCCATGTCTTCCCCATCATCTTCATCTCTGCTTCAATCTGTCTTCTCCAAGAATTCCTTGGTCTTCCTCTTTGTCTTTTCCCCTGGGGATTCCAAAAAAGGGCCTGTTGTGTAATACTCTCAGTTGGCTTCCGTAGTGTGTGTCCTATCCATCGCCATCGTCTTCGCTGTATTTCTTTATCCACTGGTATTTGACCGGTACATTTCCATAATTCCACGTTAGTGACTTTGTCCTGCCATTTCCATCCCTTTATTCTGCGCAAGCATCCATTAATGAAAGTCTGTACCTTCGTGATTGTCAATTTTGTTACTCTCCATGTTTCACAGCCATATAATAGAACCGACTTAACATTGGAGTTGAAAATTTTTATTTTTGTATTTCGCCTAATTTCTTTGGATTTCTATGTTTCCCAGTGCAATGAAAGCTCCTCTTGCTTTTGATATCCTTATTTTGGTATCATTTTCTGTTCCTCCCTCTTTATCTATATTACTTCCCAGATATATATAAGATTGTACGTCTAGTGGAGGTATTTCTCCTAGTTTTATTTGGTTATTGCAAACTGCATTAATTCTCATAATGTTGGTCTTATCTCTATTAATCTTTAGTCCTAGCTGTTGTGATCTCTCATCTAATATACTCATTTTATCTTGCATCTGTTGGTGGCTGTGTGATAGGAGAGCTATGTCATCAGCAAAGTCTAAATCATCAAGTTGTTTGGTCAGTGACCACTGGATCCCATTTCTGTTGTTTTGAGTTATTTTCATAATCCAATCTATGGCCAGTAGAAAGAGAAATGGAGACAGAAGGCATCCTTGCCTTACTCCTGTTCTTATTTCAAATGCTTCTGTAAGCTGTCCTTCATGCACCACACTACATTTTGTTCCTTCATACATTTTTTTATCAGGTTAATAAACTTTATGGGGATTCCATAATGACTCAGCAACTTACAAAGCATTCTTCTGTCTAAACTATCAAATGCCTTTTCGTAATCTATGAATCCAATATAAAGTGGTGATTTTAGTTCTAAACTTCGTTCAACTATTATACGTAGAGTAGGTATTTGATCAGCACATGATCTGTTCTTCCTGAAACCTGCTTGTTCATCTCTCAAGTGTTTCTCTATAGCCTCTTTTAGTCTCTCCAGAATGATTGTGCCTAATATTTTTCCTGGCACTGACAGTAGCATAATTCCCCTATAATTTGTGCACTCCTGTAAACTTCCTTTCTTTGGTAGTTTGATCATATTACCTTCTCTCCAGTCTTTAGGTATTTCTTCCCTCTCCCAAATTTTATCCAATAGATCATGTAACATCTTGGTAGAGGTGATAATATCTGCTTTGATGGCTTCCGAAGGAATTTCATCTGGTCCTGTGGCTTTACCATCTTTTAATAGTTTGGTGTCTTTCATTATTTCTTCTTTGCTTGGTTTTCCGCAGTTAACATGTAACTCTTCTTCTGCTGGTAGTATATCTGGAGGATTATTTGAGCTGGGTCTGTTCAAAAGTTCTTCAAAGTGTTCTTTCCATCTCTCCATTTGTTCCCTTATATTACTAAGCAGATTTTCTTTCTTATCTTTGATAATGGCGTTGATCTGTTTGTATTTTCCACCTAAATTTGTTTGTGCTGTTGTACAGTTCTTTCATATTCCCTTTATTTGTATTGTAGCAAACAAATTCCAATAAAAACTTATTTTGAGTTTGTCAATTTTTCAAAGGTGTATAAATCTAGGGTTAATGTACTATGATGGACAGTGTTTTACTGAGCACCTTTCCTCGTGGTCAGTTTTGTATAGACATTCAACCCAAGAATGAATAAATTCCATTTGTGATCCCTGGCCGTCTTCTCTGCTTTCCAAATAATGTTTAACATTTTCTGGAGATGTATTAAATTATGGCAATCAATTGCCTTGAGTATCTCAGCTATTAACGTATCCTCTCCAGCAGCCTTGTTATTATTGGTCATATGCTTTAAGGTGGTTTCTGCTTCGCTCAAGGTGAAGTCGTCTAAATTTACATATAATTCTGCTGCTGGTGTTTCAGCTTCAAAATCTATTAGAGATACTATTGGATATTATTATTGGAGAAAAATATAGAGACAACAAATAAGATGGTGTGCCCTTATGGAGAAAATGTTTCATGGCATCAATGTCTTTGTGAAGTGCAATGCATGCTAGGATATGTGATCATGTTTGCTAATTGTCTGCCTCTAAACACTTGTTCATTAAATTAGCTACCATTTAAGACATATACAGATATGTGAATAAGGCAGAGTGTGAGGCAGACCCAGATAAAGATAAAGAAACAACATCATGTAACAGCTCTAAATGACTCAATGAAAAGAATGAGAGCTAGAACTTTTTATACTTCTCAGCACCAAACAAGAATAAGAAGAAATGAAGAGGATAAAGAACAAATAATAGTTAACACACTGATTGTAATTGAAAAAAAGTAATCTCCCAAAGCAGTACATTGTAATGATGAGGTGTTTATTGGTTTCTTGGTTCTACACGTTTTCTTCCCTTTCATTAAAAATACAAAAAGTAAATATTTAACCATGGGTCATTTAATAGCAAATATTTCTTTCAGAAATATTGCCCGTCCAGTGTTATGTGATCTACTTGTTAACATTTTCAAATGTGAGGTATTCACCTTGGTCATTGAGACATATGCTCTCCACATTCATTTGTGGAGAGAGGTAGTGGCATCTGTATAACCTACACAAGTGGAAACCCAGAAACATACTCTTCCCGGAAAGAAAGGTGCACAAACTTTAGAGCAGAAGAAAGTCATAGTTCTTAGTGGCAGTAAGGAGCTCTTTAGCCACTCCTCCTTAATCTGGCCACTCTGAATGCTGGCATTAAACTCTTTGGCCAGTTTTATCAACTCGTCATCAGTTAAATCACCTATGTTGTTGTACTGAACACCATCTGGGCCAGGAGCAGTATTGTGTGAATATAAGTGTTGTGCGAATGGTATTGGTTGTGATTGTGAGATCTTCTCCCAACACATCCTCACACAATTCTGAAAGTGACCCCCGTATCCTCATTTGACAGCCTCATTTCATTGGTCAGTCTGCTCAATGTAGAGGGCAAGAAGGGTCTTTGCTTTGCTCTCATCAGATTTGTGCCATATCTGGCCTGTGTTCTGGAAGTCTGGTATGCCTCTGTGTTGTGTTGTGCAATTCATGCTCTGATGAAGGCACCAGAATGTGGCTAACGATTTTCTGAGCACACTTTTTTACATCAGTCATCCCATTTTGAATCCTTAGCCCCTGCTTAGCACATAGTTTAAAGTGCATCATTTTTTTGGTCCACCTCTTCTTTCAGACGCTTCAAGAGCTCAAATTGTGTACTTCCACTCCTTCTGTCTTTCTGCCATGTCTTGGCCATTTGTCTCTTGTTCCGCCAAGCTTCCTCAACTTCTACGTTCCACCAGGGTGGCTGCGTCCATCTCTCCTGCCTCCTGTGAGGGGCGCTCTGTTTCCTATGTCTGATTTTGCTAATGACACCCTGACCTGTGTTCTCATAGTGGAATGCGTGGAGCTTGATTTTGGCTTCTATTTCTGCCTTTCTCAATGAGGATGCCACATGGATAGTATTCACTTCCGTGGAATACCAGTACACTCCACCTGCAAACCAGTGCGAAGGTAGAAGACAGAAATGTCCGGTCTATGACACTATCAGAGTCCACTATTCAGTTTAATCTGAAAAGTTCTTGTCGTTATTGTTGATTTTGTTGCAGGAAGTCGATGCTGTGGAAAGTCTAGACTTATGTGTGCTCACTCAGATGCATGGTCCAGAACCCATTTCCACATTACAAACTGGCCAACCCCAGTCAATCAGCCCTTCAGCACTTCATTTTTTTGTCCCGAATTGATGCCTTTAGGTATGTCAACCCCCACAGCAGAAAACAATAGTTCTTTACCATCGGAAATATTGACTAAGAGTCCTCCTTAACGGTATCTGAAATGCACTCAGCATCAGAAATATTATCAATATCCAAGCTCATGCTTGAGGCTATTGCAGAGTTAGTTACATCCTGGTCATCTAAGTCCATCCCTGACTCTGGCCAATAAATCCCATGATTTCTTACCATGCGTGGACTTATCAATTTATGTAACAACATCGTTCTCTTCAGGATAGTGAACAAAGTCGTTACATCTATTTACATCTTACATCTACTAGTCTCTGCACTCTCTGTGAGAACAATGACACATTTGTAAGCTTTTCATTTCTTTGGGAATGACCTATTTTTTCCCCTTGACTACCAATTTAATATGTATCACCTGTCGTATCATCTTTTCAGTCTGTAACATCTACAACATTCTGTTTTTATTCTTATGCCTTGTATATTGTGTGCTCTTTTGCAATGAATGTCTAGTTATCAGTAATGCTCATATATGTTTTTTTTTCCAATGCAACTGAATGCCTTGATTTTATGCCATAAATTGCATGTTATAATGTTGGTTTTTCTAATGTATATGTTGTGGCGCGATGTATTGCTTCTCTGGAATGTTTTAGCCAAGCATTTTGTGACATAAGCAAATATTTTTGTGCCATCTTTAGAGAATGCCAACATGTGTGCATAATCGGAATTGCTCACAAGGCAATTCTTCATTACAAAAGAAAGTTTGTATTATTTTGATGGCAGTTACATTGTATACAAACATAACCACCATTTTTTATTGCATCTTTGCTTGCACATATCATTTTGTTTTGTTACTAAAAAAAAACAGTGTTTGAAAATGTGTTTAAAGATTTAGCCATCTTCACTTGTGACAAGCTTTACTTTTGTTTCCTACCAGGCACATATTCTCAGTGCTTGTGGACCATCATTACAGATCTCTGAACATTTAAAAAACAAAACCACAGTGATGAGGAAAAACAAGACTTGTGTATCTATCATCATAACTGGAAATTCATCAAACTCAAAGTATTCAACAAGTGATAGATTAAAGTTGTATCCTCAGTTAGCTGGGTATTTTATCAGCAGCATGACATAGTATCATCACAAAACATGGGCATACTATGAGCAACAGATGCCATAACATCCATACACAAAAT
>JAVIAB010000041.1:17642017-17679517 GCA_032433765.1 Megaustenia siamemsis
TTACATCTATTTACATCTTACATCTACTAGTCTCTGCACTCTCTGTGAGAACAATGACACATTTGTAAGCTTTTCATTTCTTTGGGAATGACCTATTTTTTCCCCTTGACTACCAATTTAATATGTATCACCTGTCGTATCATCTTTTCAGTCTGTAACATCTACAACATTCTGTTTTTATTCTTATGCCTTGTATATTTGTGCTCTTTTGCAATGAATGTCTAGTTATCAGTAATGCTCATATATGTTTTTTTTTCCAATGCAACTGAATGCCTTGATTTTATGCCATAAATTGCATGTTATAATGTTGGTTTTTCTAATGTATATGTTGTGGCGCGATGTATTGCTTCTCTGGAATGTTTTAGCCAAGCATTTTGTGACATAAGCAAATATTTTTTGTGCCATCTTTAGAGAATGCCAACATGTGTGCATAATCGGAATTGCTCACAAGGCAATTCTTCATTACAAAGAATTTGTATTATTTTGATGGCAGTTACATTGTATACAAACATAACCACCATTTTTTATTGCATCTTTGCTTGCACATATCATTTTGTTTTGTTACTAAAAAAAAACAGTGTTTGAAAATGTGTTTAAAGATTTAGCCATCTTCACTTGTGACAAGCTTTACTTTTGTTTCCTACCAGGCACATATTCTCAGTGCTTGTGGACCATCATTACAGATCTCTGAACATTTAAAAAACAAAACCACAGTGATGAGGAAAAACAAGACTTGTGTATCTATCATCATAACTGGAAATTCATCAAACTCAAAGTATTCAACAAGTGATAGATTAAAGTTGTATCCTCAGTTAGCTGGGTATTTTATCAGCAGCATGACATAGTATCATCACAAAACATGGGCATACTATGAGCAACAGATGCCATAACATCCATACACAAAATAAAAAAGACATTACGATGAATACATTTAGCATTTCAATTAATTCAATAAAGAAAGATACATTTAGCATTTCAATTAATTCAATAAAGAAAGATACATTTAGCATTTCAATTAATTCAATAAAGAAAGATACATTTAGCATTTCAATTAATTCAATAAAGAAAGAGTGTCTTGAACAAATAAAATTATGTGCAAACACTCACTGATTTTAACTGCTGATTCTGTGACAACAGGAAAGGTTAATTCTGTAAGTGGAGCTTCTGTTGTTGCAACATCTGGTGCTGCTTCTGAGCAGAGAATGGGATATTAAACCATGAAAACAAAGACATTTCAAACATTAATATATTTGTTGTTGAAAAAACAATGTTAGCTCTTTTATAACACATTGATTTCAGTGAAAAAAAATCCTTCACTCTGAGATCAGACAGTTGTAAAAAATGGACATTTTTCTTCAGATTTGACTGGTACTCCCACCATCTTCATTCGTTGTGATCATGTTTGATTGGCACATAAGTACATAAGTAGTTTTTCTGTTACACAAGTCGGTTGTATATTTAACTAACCAGTCACTGTTTGGGGGAGAAAACATGTGTGTGGATGAGGGGAAGTGGAGAGTTGTTGTGTTTCCAATTGGTCAAATATATGAAGTTGTTGGATAATATCTAGCTAAAAGTAGAATGTCTAAACCTGTCATTATTTACTTTCATCTTACTTTTGATTATATTTATTGTTTTAATGCAATGTTGTTAGTGATCATGCTTGGTTAATTCTTTCAATAATACACGATGAATGCCTCTCTACATGTGTGCCCTATGTAATATGTGTATGAATGATAGGCTATTTACTCATTCTTGGAAAAGAAACTTTGAAACGTCGGTTGAAACTAGTTTCTGTTATGAGTATAGTTTGTATATGTAAAACACTTTGTAGCAACTTATGTTGTTGCAGATTTTGTGTACCTTTGTAAATGTGCATACGTTCAAAGAGATATATATGGCATAAGAGAAAGTCACTGTGTACATCACATGAACTTTATCAGTCAAGATCCCAGCCAAGTGGCGTTTGACCTCATGTTCCGCCATACTCTTGATCTCATACATTGTGTAACAGTTCATGTATAATCTTTTCCTATACCACGCTGTCAAACCATCCATTATTTATTCCAATGTCTTCCTCTATCTCTCCAGCATTCCATTTTTCCTGTTGTTTACCAAGTATTCCAATCCATCTCTTCTCTATACATGTCCCACAAACCTGGACTGACTTTCCTTAATTGTTTTTTTAAAAACTTCATCTCTTCATCTCCCTCTGTTAGTATACCCTCATTGGGTTTTTTGGCTGTCCAGGGTGCTATAAAGTATAAAAGCATCCTCTAAAAAAAAATCTTATCTCAACTAAGGTGACCATATTTTTGAAATCTCATTTCGGGACGGAATAATTTTACTTCAATTTTCCACCAATAAATTACATTTCTTCTTGCTGTCATTTTCAAGTGAATAATACATACATTTTAAAACATCTAATAATATAGACCTACAATACGCTATCAGGATAATCAGGAGATTAAAAAAACAGTGATACTCACTTAAATTGAAGGTGAAACAGAGATGCTGTACTTTTCAGATGAGTGAATTTTCTGTAAAATGTCCTTCTTTGTATGCAGAATCTTATAAATTCAACACATGTTCCCTCATAGTTCACTTTGGTGACCAACATGGCTTTTAAAGTTTCAACACCTAGTTGTGTTTTATCATTTGTCCACAAACTGTTCATCAGAGAAAACACTCGTTCTGTTGCAGCATTTGTTCCAGGTAGACACAATAAGAACTCTGCCAACTTCAGAATATGTGAAACGGGCACATGATTGTTTCTGAAGTGGGAAGCTAGTTCAACCCAACGCTGCCCTGGTAATGTTTTATTAAGACTACACTCACTAATTTTTTGTGAAGTAACGAACTGTTTCATGTAGACATATTCGTCATACATTTCATTTTCTGGAAAGTCGACTGAAGGCACTGTTTGACTCACTAATGATGAAGAGTTCTCAATATCTTCCCAATTTGGTGTTCTGTTCAGCATTACCCAGCTGTAAGACTCTAGGTTTTTGAAAATTATTTGTAGCCCATTTCTTCAAATAACTTAAAGCTGTTTCATAAAATGAAGAAACACTGGCGTTAAACTTGTTCACATCATCACGTGGAAATCCTTCCATTTCCAGCTTTTTAAGGATTATCTGAACTCTTGATGGCAAGAAGCCGTCTTCCAGCTTGGACTCCAAGATAGCTTTCAACCTATTGATGTTGTCAATGACTTCAAATACAGTGACTATCTGTCCCTCTACTTTCTGCCCCTGCTTCGTGGAAAGAGGATGCCTGACTGTGAACCAAAATAAGCCATGCCTCAGACAGTGGGTTTTCAAAGAATTCCTGTATAAAAACTGGGCATCTGTCTTGAGATTGAAAATATTTTTAGCAGGCATGTAAACAACCCTTTCAACAGCAGAAAAGAGCGCAAGCCACCTAGTTTGTGCATAACCTAAAATCATCTGAAGTCTGTGTCGACAAACTGACAAAACTCCTTGAGACATTCAACTCTAACTGTGTATGATTTGAAGTACAGATAAATTTTGCAATAGTCATTTCAACATCGACAGGCAATACGTCTGCAGCTGCTCGAACAGTGTTGTGGAAAATATGGCAAGCACACCCAACATCTATCAAACTATGTCCAAGGTTTTCTTTCAGTTTTGTGAAAACATTGTTCTGTCCTTTTCTTTCAGCGCCCCCAAAATTAGAATTTGTGTTGTCTGCACATAATCCAACTACTTTCAGTTCTAAACCATTTTCAGTTAGACAGTCAATAAGAAAACTACTTACTATATCAGATGTTTCACTCGGCAATGACTTCAACTCTAATATTTTAACTTTCAGTCCCTTATTGCGATCAAAGTATCTGACAAGCAAAGGACAAATCTTGATTTCTTTGTGGTTGGAGGCATCTGTCAGTATGGAGATAAATGTTACGTTTTCTAGGTCACATCTCAACTCGTTTAGAGCATGGGGTGTGAAAACATTCCGAATAATAGCTTCTGTTTTCGTACGTGCACAAGCAAATTTTTGTTCTAAAGTTACCTGAAGCAATTTTGATGTGCAGTCCATAGATCTAAACGTGTGATTGTGCGTCACTGTATGATATGCAAAGGCACCTTCTGTAGCAGCTAACTGTTCTTCGTTGTCACCAACCTGTTCAGCTCGAAAAAAATTTGTCAACGACGAGCTTGATGCAGCAGTAGCGACGGCTCTCTTATGTTTATCACTATTTATGTGGCTCTTAATATCACCACGTCCACTATGGTTAATAGTAAACCCGGATGAACATATATTACATCTTACAGTGAAGTCTGATGACGATGTAGACTTTTTTTTATAAAAGGGTATTCTTTTGTAAATCTTGATTAAAACTACAATTACGCTTCGGTGCCATTTTTTGCGAAAGTGAAAGTGAAAGTTAGTAACACAACGAATATATACGAGATTTAAAACCAGGAGCGCATTCTACTGTTTTGATATTAAACAAATTTGTCTACACAGCAACGGAATAATATTTTTTTTAATTGAAGAAATGTACGCCGTATACCAAAATGGCAAAATTGGTAAACGTTTGTGTCCCAAATTATTTTTTATCAAATCCGGGACAAAAGCTAAAAAATATGCCAAAATCGGGACAAAACCGGTACGGCAGCTAATCCAGGACAAAGGTTAAAAAAATGTCAAATTCCGGGACTGTCCCGGACAATCCGGGACGAATGGTCACCTTAATCTCAACTGATTCTAGCTAGCATTGTATCACTTTGTTTACTGTTGTTGTCTGTTAATTGTCTGCCTCGAAACACTTGTTCATTAAATTAGCTACCATTTAAGACATATACAGATATGAGAATAAGGCAGAGTGTGAGGCAGACCCAGATAAAGATAAAGAAACAACATCATGTAACAGCTCTAAATGACTCAATGAAAAGAATGAGAGCTAGAACTTTTTATACTTCTCAGCACCAAACAAGAATAAGTAGAAATGAAGAAGAAAAAGGACAAACAATAGTTAACACACTGATTGTAATTGAAAAAATAGTAAACTCCCAAAGCAGTACATTGTAATGATGAGGTGTTTATGGGTTTCTTGGTTCTACAAGATTTCCTTCCCTTTCATTAAAAACACAAAAAGTAAATATTTAATCATGGGTCATTTAATAGCAAATATTTCTTTCAGAAATATTGCCCGTCCAGTGTTATGTAGTCTACTTGTTAACATTTTCAAATGTGAGGTATTCAACTTGGTCATTGAGACATATGCTCTCCACATTCATTTGTGGAGAGAGGTAGTGGCATCTGTATAACCTACACAAGTGGAAACCCAGAAACATATTCTTCCCAGGAAGAAAGGTGCACAAACTTTAGAGCAGAAAAAAGTCATAGTTTTTAGTGGCAGTAAGGAGCTGTGTAGCCATTCCTCTTTAATCTGGCCACTATGAATGCTGGCATTAAACTCTTTGGCCAGTTTTATCAACTCGTCATCAGTTAAATCACCTATGTTGTTGTACTGAACACCATCTGGACCAGGAGCAGTATTGTGTGAATATAAGTGTTGTGCGAATGGTATCGGTTGTGATTGTGAGATCTTCTCCCAACACATCCTCACACAATTCTGAAAGTGGCCCCCGTATCCTCATTATGACAGCCTCATTTCTTTGGTCAGTCTGCTCAATGTAGCGGGCAAGCAGGGCCTTTGCTTTGCTCTCATCAGATTTGTGCCATATATGGCCTGCGCTCTGGAAGTCTGGTATGCCTCTATGTTGTGTTGTGCAATTCATGCTCTGATGAAGGCACCAGAATGTGGCTAACGATTTTCTGAGACCACTTTTTTACATCAGTCATCCCACTTGGCATCCTTAGCCCCTGCTTAGCACATAGTTTAAAGTGCATCATTTTTTTGGTCCACCTCTTCTTTCAGACGCTTCAAGAGCTCAAATTGTGTTCTTCCACTCCTTCTGGCTTTCTGCCATGTCTTGGCCATTTGTCTCTTGTTCCGTCAAGCTTCCTCAACTTCTACGTTCCACCAGGGTGGCTGCGTCCATCTCTCCTGCCTCCTGTGAGGGGCGCTTTGTTTCCTATGTCTGATTTTTCTAATGACACCCTGACCTGTGTTCTCATAGTGGAATGCGTGGAGTTTGCTTTTTGACTTCTATTTCTGCCTTTCTCAATGAGGATGACACATGGATAGTATTCACTTCCGTGGAATACCAGTACACTCCACCTGCAAACCGGTGCGAATGTAGAAGACAGAAATGTCCGGTCTATGACACTATCAGAGTCCACTATTCAGTTTAATCTGAAAATTTCTTGTCGTTATTCTTGATTTTGTTGCTGAAAGTCGATGTTGTGGATAGTCTAGACTTATGTGTGCTCACTCAGATGCATGGTCCAGAACCCATTTCCACACTACAAATTGGCCACCCCCCAGTCAATCAGCACTTCAGCACTTCTTCATTTTTTTGTCCCGATTTGATGCCTTTAGGTATGTCAACCCCCACAGGCAGAACACAATAGTTCTTTACCATCGGAAATATTGACTAAGAGTCCTCCTTAACAGTATCTGAAATGCACTCAGCATCAGAAATATTATCAATCTCCAAGCTCATGCTTGAGGGTATTGCAGAGTTAGTTACAACCTGTTCATCTAAGTACATCCCTGACTCTGGCCAATAAATCCCATGATTTCTTGCCATGCAAAGATTTATCAATTTTTGTAACAACATCGTTCTCTTCAGGATAGTCAACAATTTCGTTACATCTATTTACATCTTACATCTACTAGTCTCTGCACTCTCTGTGAGAACAATGTCACATTTGTAAGCTTTTCATTTCTTTGGGAATGACCTACATTTTCCCCTTGACTACCAATTTAATATGTATCACCTGTCGTATCATCTTTTCAGTCTGTAACATCTACAACATTCTGTTTTTATTCTTATGCCTTGTATATTGTGTGCTCTTTTGCAATGAATGTCTAGTTATCGGTAATATCGGTAATATGATTTTTTCCAATGCAACTGAATGCCTTGATTTTATGCCATAAATTTCATTTTATAATGTTGGTATTTCTAATGTATATGGTGTGACGCTGATGTATCGCTTCTCTGGAATGTTTTAGCCATGCACTTTGTGACATAAGCAAATATGTTTGTGCCATCTCTAGAGAATGCCAACATGTGTGCCTAGGCATAGCTCACAAGGAAATTCTTCATTACAAAAGAAAATTTGTATTATTTTGATGGCAGTTACATTGTACAAAAACATAACCACCATTTTTTATTGCTTCTTTGCTTGCACATATCATTTTGTTATGTTACTAAAAAAACAGTGTTGGAAAATGTGTTTAAAGACTTAGACATCTTCACTTGTGAGAAGCTTTACTTTTGTTTCCTACCAGGCACATATTCTCAGTGCTTGTGGACCATCCTTATAGATCTTTGAACATTTAAAATAACAAAACCACAGTGACTGAGGAAAAACAATACTTGTGTATTTATCATCTTAACTGGAAATTCATCAAACTCAAAGTATTCATCAAGTGATAGATTAAAGTTGTATCCTCAGGTTATTTTAGCTGGGTAATTTACACCAAGCTGGGTGTTTATCAGCAGCATGACATAGTATCATCACAAAACATGGGCATCCATGAGCAACAGATGCCATAACATCCATACACAAAATCCACTAGGTCAATGGAAATGTTTGATAGTGAAGCTTGTATTTTAGACATTACAATGAATACATTTTGCATTTCAATTTATTCAATAAAGAAAGATACATTTAGAATTTCAATTCATTTAATAAAGAAAGAGTGTCTTGAACAAATAAAATTATTGCAAACACTCACTGATTTTAACTGCTGATTCTGTGACAACAGGAAAGGTTAATTCTGTAAGTGGAGCTTCTGTTGTTGCAACATCTGGTGCTGCTTCTGAGCAGAGAATGGAATATTAAACCATGAAAACAAAGACATTTCAAACATTAATATATTTGTTGTTGAAAAAACAATGTTAGCTCATTTATTAACACATTGATTTCAGTGGAAAAAAAATCCTTCACTCTGAGATCAGACAGTTGTAAAAAATGGACATTTTTCTTCAGATTTGACTGGTACTCCCACCACCTTCATTCATTGTGATCATGTTTGATTGGCACATAAGTACATAAGTAGTTTTTCTGTTACACAAGTCGGTTGTATATTTAACTAACCAGTCACTGTTTGGGGGAGAAAAACATGTGTGTGGCTGAGCGGAAGTGGAGAGCTGTTGTGTTTCCAATTGGTCATATATATGAAGTTGTTGAATAATATCTAGCTAAAAGTAGAATGTCTAAACCTGTCATTATTTACTTTCATCTTACTTTTGATTATATTTATTGCTCTAATGTAATGTTGTTAGGGATCATGCTTGGTTAATTCATTCACTAATACATGATGAATGCCTCTCTACATGTGTGCCCTATGTAATATGTGTATGAATGATAGGCTATTTACTCATTCTTGAAAAAGAAACCTTGAAACGTCGGTTGAAACTAGTTTCTGTTATGAGTATAGTTTGTATATGTAAAACACTTGGTGAAAACTTATGTTGTTGCAGATTTTGTGTACCTTTGTAAATGTGCATACTTTCAAAGAGATATATATATGGCATAAGAGAAAGTTACTGTGTACATCACATAAACTTTATCAGTCAAGATCCCAGCCAAGTGGCGTTTGACCTCATGATCCGCCATATTCTTGATCTCATACATTGTGTAACAGTTCATGGATAATCTTTTCCTATACCACGCTGTCAAACCATCCAGTATTTATTCCAATGTCTTCCTCTATCTCTCCAGCATTCTGTTTCTCCTGTTGTTACCAAGTATTCCAACCCATCTCTTCTCTATACATGTCCCACAAATCTGGACTGACTTACCTTAATCGGTTGTTAAATTCTTCATCTCTTCATCTCCCTATGTTAGTATCCCCTCATTGGATTTTTTGGCTGTCCACGGTACTATAAAGTATAAAAGCATCCTTCTAAAAAAAATCCCATCTCAACTGATTCTATCTAGCATTGTATCACTTTGTTTACTGTTCATGATTCACAACCATAATGCAGTTAGTTTGATGTAGCACAGCAAATTCCTTTTTAGTGGACTACGATAGTACCAATGACTTCTCCTTCTAATCAAAAAAAAACATAGAAATATAAGCATAATTACATCTCTATTTTATGTGTGCATTTGTATTAAAACCACACATTCTGGCTGGAATTTTGTTTTGTAGTTTGATTATGTTTGAAGATTTGAGGTTTTCCCTGTCTCACTATAGTTTGTCATGCAGGATGACTTCTGTAGATATATTTTTTACAACTGTTTTTATAATTGTTTTTTTATATACATATATGACCTTTGATGTCTTAGCAGATGGTTGGTAGTAAAAGACTCCAGTAATTTCGTATTATATTAACCATCGTTTATGACTACCTTTGAGCCACATTTTCACGACACCTTTGTAAAATGTACACACATTTAACACGATATGTTACATTTGGAGTTCCAAAAATAGTATTTTCTTCGAACTCTTGTTTCATAGCTATGTGTTTACACTAGGGGAGACTTGGGAATCAGATGCGGTAAACATTTCCTTGCTTATGTTTGATTCATGGCTTGAAATTCAGCCCCATGGCACTGTGGCTACCTGAGTTGTTACATTGTCTATTCACACATGGGCCGGCAGTCTGTTATGTGAGCAGTATGTTCAGCTTCCTCTTAGCGTCGTTTGCTGCCTATCCCAATGTTACAAAGGTGTGTTTTGTGTCTCACTGACAGCCAAGAGATTACATCCATCATGAGAAAAAATATGGATTGAAAAAGAAATAAAAACAATGAGAAGAAAATGAAAATTGGCACAATTTAAATTCAGTATTTTTTTAAAAAGAGCATGTTGTGTTTGATAAAGAAAAAATTCAAATTAAAAAAAAAAACAAATCAAACACTCAGGCGTCACCAGAAGCAATAATTAGGAAGGTACATGGAGGGGGGAATGTTTTCTTGTAGCAAACAAATTCCAATAAAAACTTATTTTGAGTTTGTCAATTTAATTTTTCAAAGGTGTATAAATCTAGGGTTAATGTACTATAATGGACAGTGTTTTACTGAGCACCTTTCCTCATGGTCAATTTTGTATAGACATTCAACCCAAGAATGAATACATTCCATTTGTGATCCCTGGCCTCATCTTCTTACCCTTGTGCCTATTTTGCTGATTTCAACATCATCTCTTCCTTGAATCCTGCTGCACCATTCTTTTATTTTTCTTTTCATGTGCTATGATCTGATGCCAGATTTTTCCAGTTTCTTTCGCAGACAGATGATTCTCTATAGGAACAAAGCAAACACACTAATATCTCAGCACTGATCTGCTTATTGATCTCTTTCTGCCCCTAAAATCTCCATACAATAATTGTTTGGGAATACAATTGTTGTCCACTCTTTTCACAAGAGCCAACCGCTTTAATCTTTGACTCCACAGTGTTGCCATAATCAATGAGAGTTTGGCTCAATGCAAGACATAAATGTTGGTTACCTTTCCTGCCATGTTATGTTCATTATCTTGAGAAGGTAAGGCAGACAAAAAGCTGTTGAGCCTTACTCTTGCCCTAATTATAATCATGGCCTTATAAGAGGAAAAAGCTGGTTTGCCTTGTGATGAATTTATCAACAAAGTAAACCAATTGCATATCATCAAACAACAATCTCTTAGATACAAATATCAGAAATTTACCTTTACAAAGAGCTGCAAATATATCATGTCTAAGGTGCCTCAATTCTGAAAATTCCTGAACTTGAAACCGGTTCACCTCCACTGGTTTGCTGACAATACCATCCAACTCTTTGGTGTCTGTCAGACCAATGCCTATGGCATAGATATGGATACCTGCAGCATGACACCGTTCTGCTTCTGGTATAGTCCTTCTTGCGTGCACATTAGAATCACCATCTGTCACAACAATTGCAATGTTGTCAACATCAGGACGGTCTCCATTGACCTGTGTGTACATTTGTGTTCTCATTGTCTTGAGAGCAGCTGCTGTGTTGGTGCTGCCTTGGCGATATGGAATATGATCAATAGCATTGTAAATATCCACCTTGGTCCTGTATGTGTTGAGCTGAAACTGGACATAGTCTTTTGTGCTGTATATGATAACCCCCACTCTCACATCGCCACTATCAATGTCAGCTTCAGACAGGAAGCTCTTGACAAAGTCCAGCATCAGTTCAAAGTTTTCTTGAGTAGCACTGGTGGAAGCATCAAGGACAAACACAAGGTCAACTCTAGCACCAGCACAACCTGTCATAAAAAACAAAAACATAGTTCACTTTCATATCTTTTCAGCACAGTTATTACAATATTTACGGGTGTAGTATGTAGCAGTTCAAAAAGTCCAAAACTGGACAGTCGATGAAGATTCCCCACCTCTGTTGAAATTAAAAGTGAATAAAGATATAAATCTGTCAAGATGGCATTAAAGCCATTTTCAAAAGTTCTGCCAAGGAGATTTATGTGAAGGCTGCAAAAGACTTCATGTCTCAATGCAAAAGTATTCACAATGTATTCAGTGGGGATCAACTGGCTTATATCCAATGATTGATGGTCTCAAGGTAAGCGAAAGCAAGGATCTACTTCAATTGAAGAAGGTGCATTTTTGTACAGGTCTCAAGTTCAATTTGACGTATCAGTTAACTAATAAAAGGAGTATGATGTATGCTACATTCTGGACAAAATTGACAGCAATTTGTAACAATCATGAAATAATATTGACAATTTAGTTTAATTCTCTAAGATCTCTTATATGTGTAAATAATAATTCAATGACATGTTTCAATCACAGATTTAAAACAATACTTTTTTTAATTTGATAAAATACTAAAAAAAAATGGTTTTATTGCAAATCAGAATGTGCTATTATTTATTATATAGCACTGACTAAATAAAGTGTGAAAATATGTGCAAAATATAAAGAATGAGAATACTTAACATTTCACAAAAGTTTCAAAAAAAGGATTATGAATTTTGTTTAAAATATTAGAATCAATACTGAGATAAATATCTATCTATTGACCTTTTGAGCCGTAGCCGGCCCATAGGGCGTAGACCTCTCTTATCTGAATTTTTGTTCTAGCAGTCTTCCATTCTTTTAAAAATATTTATAAAATGTCGCCATTTGTCTCTGTTCTATGCAAACTGCTTTATCTGATTGAGGGAGCCAATTCCTGCTGCTCTTGCCTCTCTCATCAATTTTCTTCTCAGTGTCTCTCTGGGTCATCTTCTTTTCCTCTTTCCTGTTGTTTCCCACATGATGGCTTGCTTTGCTATTCGGTTATTATCTCTTCTCATCACATGTCCAACATATGACCATCGTCTTTTCTTTATTACTGAAGATATTAGTGGTTGATTGGCGATTTCCCTAATTTCCTCATTTGTTTTGAATTCGTTCCACAATATACCAAGTTTTTTCCTTAGACATTTATTTTCGAAAGCATTCAACTTTGTTTCTATATCTCTTGTTGTTTTCCACCTTTCACACGCACACATAAGGGTTGATAGTACATTTGATTTGAATAGTCTAAGTTTTGTGTTTGTGCTGATGTGTTTTGTTTTTCACAACTTTTCAAGGCTTCTGAAAGACATTGCTGCTTTAGATATTCTGATTCTAATTTCTTTACTTGTATCCCCTTCTCGATCAATGTGACTTTCAAGATAGTTAAAGTGATCGATCTCTTCTACTGGTTTGTTTTCCATGTATATTTTGTCGTCTGTTGGAATTAAGCTTTTCATGACTTTAGTCTTTTCATGATTGATCTCAAGCCCAATTTTGCTTGCCATTGATAATAATTCATTAGTGTTTTCCTGCATCGTTTTTATCTGACTGCTGATGAGAACGATGTCATCAGCAAAGTCGAGGTCCTCCAAATGGTTTCCTTGTATCCATTCAATGCCTTTATTACCAGTGCAGCATTTCTTCATTATGAAGTCCATAACAACTCCAAAAAACTAGGGCGATAAAATACATCCTTGTTTAACCCCAGTTTCTATTGGGAAACATTCGCTCAGTCCTTCCTCTGTTCGAACTGCATATATGTAACCATCATACATGTCGTTAATAATATTTATGATTTTTTATGGTACGTCATATTGCTTCAGAATTTTCCACAAAGAATCTCGATGAATACTGTCAAATGCTTTTTTTTTGCTTTTCAATGTGTTCTTCCAATATAAGTCGTAGAGTAAAAATGTGGCCAAGGCAGCTTCTCTCTTTTCTAAACCCTGCCTGTTCTTCACGCATTACTGTATCTATTGAATCTTTTATTCTATTTAGGATGATTTTGGAGAATAACTTTGAGGCAACTGACAAAAGTGTCACGCCTCTCCGGTTGTTACAATCTCTAAGACTGCCCTTTTTGGAATCTTAATAATGATTCCTTTTTTCCAATTATGAGGCGTTTTCTCTGTTTTCCAAATGATGTTGAACATTTTCTGGAGATGTATTAAATTATGGCTATCAATTGCTTTGAGGATCTCAGCTGTTAACTTATCCTCTCCAGCAGCCTTGTTATTGGTCATAAGCTTTAAGGTGGTTTCTATTTAAATCTATTAGAGATACTATTGGACATTATTATTGGAGAAAAATATAGAGACAACAAATAAGATGGTGTGCGCTTATGGAGAAAATGTTTCATGGCATCAATGTCTTTGTGAAGTGCAATGCATGCTAGGATATGTGATCATGTCTGTTAATTGTCTGCCTCTAAACACTTGTTCATTAAATTAGCTACCACTTAAGACATATACAGATATGAGAATAAGGCAGAGTGTGAGGCAGACCCAGATAAAGATAAAGAAACAACATCATGTAACAGCTCTAAATGACTCAATGAAAAGAATGAGAGCTAGAACTTTTTATACTTCTCAGCACCAAACAAGATAATGAAGAAGTGAAGAAGGAAAAGAACAAATAATAGTTAACACACTGATTGTAATTGAAAAAAGTAATCTCCCAAAGCAGTACATTGTAATGATGAGGTGTTTATGGGTTTCTTGGTTCTACAAGTTTTCCTGAACTTTCCTTAAAAACACAAAAAGTAAATATTTAACCATGGGTCATTTAATAGCAAATATTTCTTTCAGAAATATTGCCCGTCCAGTGTTATGTGATTTACTTGTTAACATTTTCAAATGTGAGGTATTCACCTTGGTCATTGAGACATATGCTCTCCACATTCATTTGTGGAGAGAGGTAGTGGCATCTGTATAACCTACACTAGTGGAAACCCAGAAACATACTCTTCCCGGGAAGAAAGGTGCACAAACTTTAGAGCAGAAAAAAGGCATAGTTCTTAGTGGCAGTAAGGAGCTGTGTAGCCATTCCTCCTTAATCTGGCCACCCTGAATGCTGACATTAAACTCTTTGGCCAGTTTTATCAACTTGTCATCAGTTAAATCACCAATGTTGTTGTACTGAACACCATCTGGACCAGGAGCAGTGTTGTGTGAATATAAGTGTTGTGCGAATGGTATCGGCTGTGATTGTGAGATCTTCTCCAAACACATCCTCACACAATTCTGAAAGTGACCCCCGTATCCTCATTATGACAGCCTCGTTTCTTTGGTCCGTCTGCTCAATGTAGCGGGCAAGCAGGGCCTTTGCTTTGCTCTCATCAGATTTGTGCCATATCTGGCCAGTGCTCTGGAAGTCTGGTATGCCTCTGTGTTGTGTTGTGCCATTCATGCTCTGATGAAGGCACCAGAATGTGGCTAACGATTTTCTGAGACCACTTTTTTACAGAAGTCATCCCATTTGGCATCCTCAGCCCCTGCTTAGCACATAGTTTAAAGTGCATCATTTTTTTGGTCCACCTCTTCTTTCAGACGCTTCAAGAGCTCAAATTGTGTTCTTCCATTCCTTCTGGCTTTCTGCCATGTCTTGGCCATTTGTCTCTTGTTCCGTCAAGCTTCCTCAACTTCTACGTTCCACCAGGGTGGCTGCGTCCATCTCTCCTGCCTCCTGTGAGGGGCGCTCTGTTTCCTATGTCTGGTTTTGCTAATGACACCCTCACCTGTGTTCTCATAGTGGAATGCGTGGATCTTCCTTTTTGGCTTATATTTCTGCCTTTCTCAATGAGGATGCCACATTTATAGTATTCACTTCCGTGGAATACCAGTACACTCCACCTTCAAACCAGTGCGAAGGTAGAAGACAGAAATGTCCGGTCTATGACAGAGTCCACTATTCAGTTTAATCTGAAAATTTCTTGCCGTTATTGTTGATTTTGTTGCAGGAAGTCGATGCTGTGGAAAGTCTAGACTTATGTGTGCTCACTCAGATGCATGGTCCAGAACCCATTTCCACATTACAAACTGGCCAACCCCAGTCAATCAGCTCTTCAGCACTTCATTTTTTTGTCCCGAATTGATGCCTTTAGGTATGTCAACCCCACAGCAGAAAACAATAGTTCTTTACCATCGGAAATATTGACTAAGAGTTCTCCTTAACAGTATCTGAAATGCACTCAGCATCAGAAATATTATCAATCTCCAAGCTCATGCTTGAGGCTATTGCAGAGTTAGTTACAACCTGTTCATCTAAGTCCATCCCTGACTCTGGCCTATAAATTCCATGATTTCTTGCCATGCAAAGACTTATCAATTTATGTAACAACATCGTCTTCTTCAGGATAGTCAACAAAGTCGTTACATCTATTTACATCTTACATCTACTAGTCTCTGCACTCTCTGTGAGAACAATGACACATTTGTAAGCTTTTCATTTCTTTGGGAATGACCTACTTTTTCCCCTTGACTACCAATTTAATATGTATCACCTGTTGTATCATCTTTTCAGTGTGTAACATCTACAACATTCTGTTTTTATTCTTATGACTTGTATATTGTGTGCTCTTTTGCAATGGATGTCTAATTATCAGTAATGCTCATATATGTTTTTTTTCCAATGCAACTGAATGCCTGAATTTATGCCATAAATTTCATTTTATAATGTTGTTATTTCTAAAGTATATGGTGTGACGCTGATGTATCGCTTCTCTGGAATGTTTTAGCTATGCACTTTGTGACATAAGCAAATATTTTTGTGCCATCTCTAGAGAATGCCAACATGTGTGCATAGTCAGCATAGCTCACAAGGTAATTCTTCATTACAAAAGAAAATTTGCATCATTTTGATGGCTGCTACATTGTATACAAACATAACCACCATTTTTTATTGCATCTTTGCTTGCACATATCATTTTGTTTTGTTACTAAAAAAAAACAGTGTTGGAAAATGTGTTGAAAGACTTAAACATCTTCACTTGTAAGAAGCGTTACTTTTGTTTCCTACCAGGCACATATTCTCAGTGCTTGTGGACCATCCTTACAGATCTCTGAACATTTAAAAAACAAAACCACAGTGACTGAGGAAAAACAATACTTGTGTATCTATCATCTTAATTGGAAATTCATCAAACTCAAAGTATTCAACAAGTGATAGATTAAAGTTGTATCCTCAGTTAGCTGGGTATTTTATCAGCAGCATGACATAGTATCATCACAAAACATGGGCATACTATGAGCAACAGATGCCATAACATCCATACACAAAATCCACTAGGTCGATGGAAATGTTTGATAGTGAAGCTTGCATTTTAGACATTACAATGAATACATTTAGCATTTCAATTAATTCAATAAAGAAAGAGTGTCTTGAACAAATAAAATTATCTGAAAACACTCACTGATTTTAACTGCTGATTCTGTGACAACAGGAAAGGTTAATTTTGTAAGTGGAGCTTCTGTTGTTGCAACAAATGGTGGTGCTTCTGAGCAGAGAATGGGATATTAAACCATGAAAACAAAGACATTTCAAACATTAATATATTTGTTGTTGAAAAAACAATGTTAGCTCTTTTATTAACACATTGATTTCAGTGAAAAAAAATCCTTCACTCTGAGATCAGACAGTTGTAAAAAATGGACATTTTTCTTCAGATTTGACTGGTACTCCCACCATCTTCATTCGTTGTGATCATGTTTGTTTGGCACATAAGTACATAAGTAGTTTTTCTGTTGCACAAGTCGGTTGTATATTTAACTAACCAGTCACTGTTTGGGGGAGAAAAACATGTGTGTGGCTGAGGGGAAGTGGAGAGCTGTTGTGTTTCCAATTGGTCATATATATGAAGTTGTTGGATAATATCTAGCTAAAAGTAGAATGTCTAAACCTGTCATTATTTACTTTCATCTTACTTTTGATTATATTTATTGCTCTAATGTAATGTTGTTAGTGATCATGCTTGGTTAATTCATTCAATAATACATGATGAATGCCTCTCTTCATGTGTGCCCTATGTAATATGTGTATGAATGATAGGCTATTTACTCATTCTTGAAAAAGAAACCTTGAAACGTCGGTTGAAACTAGTTTCTGTTATGAGTATAGTTTGTATATGTAAAACACTTGGTAACAACTTATGTTGTTGCAGATTTTGTGTACCTTTGTAAATGTGCATACTTTCAAAGAGATATATATGGCATAAGAGAAAGTTACTGTGTACATCACATAAACTTTATCACTCAAGTTTCCAGCCAAGTGGCGTTTGACCTCATGTTCCGCCATAATCTTGATCTCACACATTGTGTAACAGTTCATGGATAATCTTTTCCTATACCACGCTGTCAAACCATCCAGTATTTATTCCAATGTCTTCCTCTATCTCTCCAGCATTCTGTTTCTCCTGTTGTTACCAAGTATTCCAACCCATCTCTTCTCTATACATGTCCCACAAATCTGGACTGACTTACCTTAATCGGTTGTTAAATTCTTCATCTCTTCATCTCCCTATGTTAGTATCCCCTCATTGGATTTTTTGGCTGTCCACGGTACTATAAAGTATAAAAGTATCCTTCTAAAAAAAATCCCATCTCAACTGATTCTATCTAGCATTGTATCACTTTGTTTACTGTTCATGATTCACAACCAATAAAGGTTTGTTTTGTGTCTCACTGACAGCCAAAGAGATTACATCCATCATGAGAAAAAAAAATGGATTGAAAAAGAAATAAAAACAATGAGAAGAAAATGAAAATTGGCACAATTTAAATTCAGTATTTTTAAAAAGAGCATGTTGTGTTTGATAAAGAAAAAATTCAACTTCAAAGAAAACAAATAAAACACTCAGGGGTCACCAGAAGCAATAACTAGGAAGGTACATGGAGGCGGAAATGTTTGCTTGTAGCAAACAAATTCCAATAAAAACTTATTTTGAGTTTGTCAATTTTTCAAAGGTGTATAAATCTAGGGTTAATGTACTATGATGGACAGTGTTTTACTGAGCACCTTTCCTCGAGGTCAGTTTTGTATAGACATTCAACCCAAGAATGAATACATTCCATTTGTGATCCCTGGCCTCATCTTCTTACCCTTGTGCCTACTTTGTTGATTTCAACATCATCTCTTCCTTGAATCCTGCTGCACCATTCTTTTATTTTTCTTTCCATGTGCTATGATCTGATGCCAGATTTTCCCAGTTTCTTTCGCTGACAGAGGATTCTCTATAGGAACAAAGCAAACACACTAATATCTCAGCACTGATCTGCCTATTGATCTCTTTCTGCCCCTAAAATCTCCATACATAATTGTTTGGGAATACAATTGTTGTCCACTCTTTTCACAAGAGCCAACCGCTTTAATCTTTGACTCCAAAGTGTTGCCATAATCAATGAGAGTTTGGCTCAATGCATGACATAAGTGTTGTTTACCTTTCCTGCCATTTTATGTTCATTATCTTGAGAAGGTAAGGCAGACAAAAAGCTGTTGAGCCTTCTCTCTTGCCCTATTTATAATCATGGCCTTATAAGAGAAAAAAGCTGGTTTGCCTTGTTATGAATTTCTCAACAAAGTAAACCAATTGCATATCATCAAACAACAATCTCTTAGATACAAATATCAGAAATTTACCTTTACAAAGAGCTGCAAATATATGATGACTAATGTGCCTCAATTCTGAAAATTCCTGAACTTGAAACCGGTTCACCTCCACTGGTTTGCTGGCAATACCATCCAACTCTTTGGTGTCTGTCAGACCAATGCCTATGGCATAGATGTGGATACCTGCAGCATGACACTCTTCTGCTTCTCGTATAGTCCTTCTTGATTGCACATTAGAAACACCATCTGTCACAACAATTGCAATGTTGTCAACATCAGGACGGTCTCCATTGACCTGTGTGTACATTTGTGTTCTCATTGTCATGAGAGCAGCTGCTGTGTTGTGCTGCCTTGGCGATATGGAATATGATCAATAGCATTGTAAACATCCACCTTGGTCCTGTATGTGTTGAGCTGAAACTGGACATAGTCGTTTGTGCTGTATATGATAACCCCCACTCTCACATCACCACTATCAATATCAGTTTCAGACAGGAAGCTCTTGACAAAGTGCAGCATCAGTTCAAAGTTGTTATTAGTCACACTGAAGGTGGCATCAAGGACAAACACAAGGTCAATTCTGGCATGAGCACAACCTGTCATAAAAAAAACAAAAACATAGTTCACTTTCATTTTTTTTTTCAGCACAGTTATTACAATATAAAAGAGTGTAGTATGTAGCAGTTAAAAACTGGACAGTCGATGAAGATTCCCCATCTCTGTTGAAATTAAAAGTGAATAAAGATATAAATCTGTCAAGATGGCATTAAAGCCATTTTCAAAGGTTCTGCCAAGGAGATTTATGTAAAGGCTGCAAAAGACTTCATGCCTCAATGCAAAAGTATTCACAATGTATTCAGTGGGGATCAACTGGCTTATATCCAATGATTTTTGGTCTCAAGGTAAGCGAAAGCAAGGATATACTTCAATTGAAGAAGGTGCATTTTTGTAAAGGTCTCAAGTTCAATTTGACGTTTCGGTTAACTAATAAAAGGAGTATGATGTGTGCTACATTCTGGACAAAATTGACAGCAATTTGTAGCAATCATGAAATAATATTGACAATTTAGTTTAATTCTCTAAGATCTCTTATATGTGTAAATAATAATTCAATGACATGCTTCAATCACAGAGATAAACAATACTTTATTTTTAATTTGATAAAATAGTAAAAAAAATGGTTTTATTGCAAATCAGAATGTGCTATTATTTATTATATAGCACTGACTAAATAAAGTATGAAAATATGTGCAAAATATAAAGAAAGAGAATACTTAACATTTCACAAAAGTTTCAAAAAAAGGATTATGAATTTTTTTTTAAATATTAGAATCAATACTGAGATAAATATATATCTATCTATTGACCTTTCGAGCCGTAGCCGGCCCATAGGGCGTAGACCTCTCTTATCTGAATTTTTGTTCTAGCAGTCTTCCATTCTTTTAACGATATTTTATGAATTCTCGCCATTTGTCTCTGTTCTGTGCAAGCTGCTCTATCTCATTGAGGGAGCCGATAGTAGTATACAAGGGTGTTTTGAACAAGGATTTGAACATTTTGGCATGTATCGTGCAGCACAATCTCGTCGTGCAGCACATTTTGGCACCAAAAATGATGCATCAAATTTTGCACCATGTTGTTGTTATGTCGCCATCTTGTCATCCCGGCCGCCATCACGTGATCCCGACCGCCATCCGGCCGCCATCTTGTCACGTGAGCCCGCTCGTCATCCGGCCGCCATCTTATCACATGATCCCGCCCGCTCGTGACGTCGGTGCGCGGTGACCTCGGGGCGGATCGCGTGTTAGCGGGTGACACGTTGTGGTTGGGTCGCCATATTTGAACTTATTTTGTTGTGCGGGTGGTCTCGTGTTGTTCACATCCCAGACACAAATGGATACTGATTATCGTACTAGTGATGTGGAGATATAATAATAGGCCACAAACCGTAAGTAAAAAAAAAATTATAAATGTGCTGTGGAATATTTAATGTTAGTTAAATGTTTTATTTTATAGATGACGTGTTCTGTAATTTTCTTCTGTTGGTCCCTCGTTGTGAAAGTTTTTCAATCTTGGCCAATCCTCGCTAATCGCTCAATGTTAATTGTTTATGTGTTAGAATAAATGTGCTGTGGAATATTTAATGTCAGTTAAATGTTTTATTTTATAGATGACGTGTTCTGTAAATTTCTTCTGTTGGTCCCTCGTTGTGAAAGTTTTTCAATCTTGGCCAATCCTCGCTAATCCCTCAATGTTATTTTTTTATGTGTTAGAATAAATGTGCTGTGGAATATTTAATGTTAGTTAAATGTTTTATTTTATAGATGACGTGTTCTGTTGGTCCCTCGTTGTGAAAGTTTTTCAATCTTGGCCAATCCTCGCTAATCGCTCAATGTTAATTTTTTATGTGTTAGAATAAATGTGCTGTGGAATATTTAATGTTAGTTAAATGTTTTATTTTATAGATGACGTGTTCTGTAATTTTCTTCTGTTGGTCCCTCTTTGTAATGGTGTTCACTGACCAACCTTTTACAAGCATTCTACTCTCTCTCTCTCTCTCTCTCTCTCTCTCTCTCGCTCCTTCATAACAAAAGGTAACTCAAGTTAAAGTGGTTATATAACTTTAAAAGTAAGAATTTATTAGTAAATAAATATATATAAGCCTAGTGGTTATATAAGTTTAAAAGTAAGAATTTATTAGTAAATAAATATATATATATAACCCTAGTGGGTATATAAGTTTAAATATAATAATTTATTATTAATAAAAATATATAAGTATAGATATGAAAAAAAAGGTGTACAAGTTCTAATTATAGGAATAGCCTCATTAGCTGGTCTGGTAGGTTTCTATATTCCGCCACCCCTTGGGCTAAAACAACCATTCAGGCGAGACTCTAGGGGATAATAAACAAAACATTATTACTTGTTTATATAACCATAAAGTATATATAGACGCGAATTAATATATGATAGTATTAAATGTTTAAAGGGGAAGTGGTCACATTGTCAGAATGGACCTGTCGTTTGATGTAGAAATAGGAGAGTGAGTTTCGGTGTTGCGTGTATGTATATACCGAGCCCTTGTGTGTTTTAAACCCTATATTTTCACCACCCCCGGCTTGTTTTTTGGTCAGGATCTCTGTAAAAGTATCCTTATCTAACTTATTATGGTATTTATTAAGACCCTTGGTGCTAAATTTCACATAATCACCAAAACAGTAATAGGTCTTGCTACATAACGATATCATCCCATCACCTGAATATTCCAACTTGAACAGACCAGGAGTCCGTTTGTCATATAACTGTCTCGCCTTACATTCGGAACAGTCATACTTTATGGTGCCACTGTGACGAATGAAATCCGGGCGATGGATTTCACAAGTTTCTGAAGGGAACCATTTGTCGTACTGGGAGAAAAACTCGGTTACCCTATCTCTTTTAACGACCTCTTCTAATGATGACTCGCTGAGTGCCAAGTACAGACTATCTGTATCCATTTCACAGAGTTGAAAGTCGGACCTCTCTACGAATCTATCCAGGAAGTCATAGTAAAATTCCAACATTCGCAATTTGGCGTACTGGTAGACGAAAAAACCAATCTGCGAAGGAAGATCCCACAGGACATTTCGTTTTCCAAGCGACACCTCATACAGGTCTTCACCAATAGGCGTCATGGTTTTAAACAGGGGGTTATTTACCAACTTTGTTGTATTGGACCCCTCTTTAACATAGGTCACGTTCACATGTTTCCCCAAATTCGTCAAGGTCTTCCCATAGGCTGAGTTACCAAAGAGTTTCATTGTATCGCTGACAATCGATTGATCTGTATTTAAATCACCAGCTCGACGCGCGTCTGTGATCTTGTCACCAAACTCCTTAAAACGACTAACGGGTAGGTACTCAACCACCTGATATATTCTAGTTACCCTCAATCCATGGTCTAAATACCACTTTACCAGGGGTGTGGCCAACAGAATCTTTGTTCCACTATAACTACCCACGAGAGTACGTCTGGGGGTACGCAACAGCTTGTTTTTGATGGCGTACTCCCGCATAAAAGACCCGATATCATCGAGGCCAACATCCACATTTTTAAAGATGGGGGTCATCTCGCTAAACCGGACCTTTAACTCATCGGGAACATGAATGTCACACTCGATGAGACCAAAAAACGACTCGTCTAAAACGGCATTTATAATTGCCTCCTCCGTGATGGGTTTATGTTTAACAAAAGATGGTTTAGAACCACGCAAGTTCTCCTCTAGGAAGACCTGAATAGACGGTGTTGTTTTCTTTAGTTTTTGCCACTCACATTCCCACATAACGACTACGCTAACATCGTTCAGGTCCTTTAAGTAAGCCGATATTTCACAGGTTTTCAGGTACAATTCTGACAATTGAATATTATTCACCGGATTGACTTCACGATCCCCGGTGATGTCACAGTTGGGATGCCCATGAAAGAAACAGCCGTGGAACTGGTACACGGTCCTATTGCGTTTATCCCAACCATCCACTCTAATCTTACGTGTTCCCAAAGCCTTCTCGCGAGCGTTAAACTGGGTTCGTAAATGAACCTGGTTTTGATGGAAAATCCAAGTCAGATACTCTCTACACTGACGCGTATAATAGTTCACCTTAAATGGTTTATAACCATTTTCAGCCTTGCGTATGACCGTATAATCGGTAGGCATCTTTTGCATAAGTGCCCACAGATAAAGGGCGTTGGCATCATAACCTTTAATGCTGCGCACCATTTTTTCACTGTTTCTGATAAAGGTTCTATCCTTCTCATGGTACCGATGAAAAATGATAGAGGGGCCTCCGACGATATTCTGTCTTATGGTATGATGCAAATCGACTTCCCTTTTCGAAATTAGGGAAAAACCCACGTCGCTGGGGAGAGTTTTAAAAAGGTACCTCAGAGTTATTCCCGGTACCGAAATCGCGTTTTTAAACATATCGATGTTCAAACCCTTGTAAAACAAAACCTGCTGCTCTAAGGCGTCTAAGAATGGGACTACATCTTTATTGTTGTACCAAACCAAAAAGTCCCTAAGGGTCGTCATCTTATGGACCTTCCAGACCTTTTCACACAGAGCGTACTCGGCTTCTGAAATATTACAATTTTTCAGCTTGGAAAAGAAGGCTGAGTGCGGAGGTAACTCCCTTTCACCCAACTTGTTTAAATCGGTTACATACTCGTAGCAGAAAAAACCTTTGGTCTCCTCTACTTTATAGGCCGCCAAATACTTGCTATAACTGAAACCTGGTGCTAAATAATTTATGATATCTAGGAACTTTAACCGCTTGGTGGCGAGACACATGATATTATTGTTTCGCTTAGCTATAAAATTTATTTCACCCTGTCGGTTTTTGATTTTTGTTTCTTCTGCGATCCCTTCCTCAACCTCATCCCCTCTCTCACCTTCACAATCGTACACCTCCTCATCATCGCACTCACATTCAGGGTCGTCGTCGTTGGAAGGAGTAATGAAGTAATTTATTAAATAGGGTTTTATTAAATTTATATCGTATTTGCCCGAGTTGAACCCTATCACCGGGAGTTGTTTCAAGTAAGCTTTCAGACGACCTCTCAGATCGGCCTCCACTAGCTCACACCTTTTTGTACACTCGACCAGGTTTTTAAACACTTCGTCGTAGTCTTTTTTAATATTTTATAAGACTCCTTGGCAATAGTGTTTAGATACTTAAGACATCGATTTATCAAATTTTGAGGATCACCCTCGGTGACAAAGCACACAGGCTCCACAACCCCCGGGACGTTAGACGCCACGGATACAGAGGTACATGTTTTGCTCGAAAAATTGTCTCAACAGAGCGACCTTTAGTGGTGGGTAAGTCGGTATTAGCAAAATAACACTCGAAATCAAAAGTGGCCCTATAGGGATACCCGAAACCGCCTGGCACGACAATACCCTCTTCCTCGAGAATCTCCACAATATTCTTGCTAGGTGTATAAATTCCACCTTTAAAAATAGCTCTCGGCTTACCTCCGTTGCATATTGTTTCGTGTTTGGTCATTTTAGCGTAGAAAGCCCATAATTTCCCACAGTGTGGACAAGCGAAGGTGCTAGCTGCTTTATTAACATCCGTAATATACATGAAATGATTCTTATAAACCAGGATGCACATGGTGGTAGGATGTGACCCCCTACTTCGGAGTTTAGGACAAAGAACTTCATCACCATTGAACTCAAATACATCAATGTTAATACCAAAACACTCCTCTAAATGTGGTAGTTGATGTAAAGTTACACCTGGAAAACTCTCCGCTGAAAGTATGTTCCAATGCGACTGCCACTGACGCATGAGTTGACGAGTGGTAATTTCCAGTCTGTAGATTTGCTCCCCCTTAAATATTGCCAAACAGCGAAAAAAACACAGATTGTCGTCGTTATCAGTATTAGAATCCGGTCGAGTTTTCCTTAGGGTGAAGATGTACCTGTTGTATCTAATATGAGGCGGTAATTCCGCCACCCAACACCCAATAGGGAAGTCTTGAACGTGGAATAAATAAAAAATAGTGGCGGGGATGCTCTCAATCATCCACTTTGTATCAGGGCGTATGATTAGACCTGTGGCTAGGGGATCGTGGTCTTTTAACGAGTTCACAAACTGTGTGAAATCCTCACGATTATTAACTAACTTGGGGAACTCGAGAACAGCTGAATTATTGAATGATGCGTGGAAGAAGCGTAAAGCCCCATCCTCTCGGTTGCGTAGGATAAAATGGTGACCATAATTAATTTTTAATCGATTTCTCTGACTATCAAACACATCTCTTAGAATAATACCCCACTCTGGCGTGAAAGGGCGATCAGGCGAGTGGAAGAAAGTATAGGTGGAAACTGTTTTATTTAGATTAACGTGCGTATTTACGACTGACCAGTTTTGTTGATATATATCCCCCACATCAGCTGGTAGTGTTGCTAATGGATCCTCGGGCTTGTGCTTTTTAACCTCTGTGGCTTGTTCCTCCTGTGACTCTCTTTTGCTCGAGTGTGAAGGTGCATCCAGTGCTGAAGGTGGCGGGTTTATTGTATTAGCTCGCTGGGGTGAAGTTGGTGCTGATGGTGGTGGGTTTGTTGTATTAGATAGCTGTGGTAAAGATGGTGGTGAGGCCGGTGGTAATGGTGAACTAGAAGCCTTATGCTTCCATCTCATATGTCTGTTTAAAGAACTAATGGTCGTATACGAACGCTGGCAAATGGTACAGGTGTATCGAATTAGCTGATGCACAGCGCGATAATGTTTATTTAAATTAGTGATCAATTTAAACTTCTGGGGACATAACGGACACTGAAATTCACGCGAAGTTGTTTCATTATGAGCGCTCAAACTCGGTGTATTTGGTGAGTTGCCTGATTTGGCATCTGAGACATGACCATTCGGTGTAGTTTGCAGCTCATTTCTTACACGCTGTAGAGGGGTAGAAGACTGTGGGTCAATCAGTGTTGAGGCTTCTGATGGCTCAAGATTTATATATCTCAGTATTCGCTCCGAAATATTTGCGGCAGCCAGAAAGACTACATCACCCTTCTCAAGCTCAGAATGTAAAATATCATTAAGTTGCAAATGCAAGCGCTCCTCAAAGTCTAGTTCGCATGAATGGGCTAAAGAGCCGAAACCACAACACCCTATACAGTGATCCCGCGGATGATATTGGAGGATGGTTAGTACTCTATCGAAAAGTAGATATTCCACAGCATATTTATTCTAACACATAAAAAATTAACATTGAGGGATTAGCGAGGATTGGCCAAGTTTGAAAAACTTTCACAACGAGGGACCAACAGAAGAAAATTACAGAACACGTCATCTATAAAATAAAACATTTAACTAACATTAAATATTCCACAGCACATTTATTCTAACACATAAAAAATTAACATTGAGCGATTAGCGAGGATTGGCCAAGATTGAAAAACTTTCACAACGAGGGACCAACAGAAGAAAATTACAGAACACGTCATCTATAAAATAAAACATTTAACTAACATTAAATATTCCACAGCACATTTATTCTAACACATAAAAAATTAACATTGAGCGATTAGCGAGGATTGGCCAAGATTGAAAAACTTTCACAACGAGGGACCAACAGAAGAAAATTACAGAACACGTCATCTATAAAATAAAACATTTAACTAACATTAAATATTCCACAGCACATTTATTCTAACACATAAAAAATTAACATTGAGCGATTAGCGAGGATTGGCCAAGATTGAAAAACTTTCACAACGAGGGACCAACAGAAGAAAATTACAGAACACGTCATCTATAAAATAAAACATTTAACTAACATTAAATATTCCACAGCACATTTATTCTAACACATAAAAAATTAACATTGAGCGATTAGCGAGAATTGGCCAAGATTGAAAAACTTTCACAACGAGGGACCAACAGAAGAAAATTACAGAACACGTCATCTATAAAATAAAACATTTAACTAACATTAAATATTCCACAGCACATTTATAATTTTTTTTTTACTTACGGTTTGTGGCCTATTATTATATCTCCACATCACTAGTACGATAATCAGTATCCATTTGTGTCTGGGATGTGAACAACACGAGACCACCCGCACAACAAAATAAGTTCAAATATGGCGACCCAACCACAACGTGTCACCCGCCAACACGCGATCCGCCCCGAGGTCACCGCGCACCGACGTCACGAGCGGCGGGATCATGTGATAAGATGGCGGCCGGATGACGAGCGGGCTCACGTGACAAGATGGCGGCCGGATGGCGGTCGGGATCACGTGATGGCGGCCGGGAGACAAGATGGCGACATAACAACAACATGGTGCAAAATTTGATGCATCATTTTTGGTGCCAAAATGTGCTGCACGACGAGATTGTGCTGCACGATACATGCCAAAATGTTCAAATCCTTGCTCAAAACACCCTTGTATACTAATGCCGATTCCTGCTGCACTTGCCTCTCTCATCAATTTTCTTCTCAGTGTCTCTCTGGGTCTTCTTCTTTTCCTCTTACCTGTTGTTTCCAAAATGATGGCTTGCTTCGCTATTCGGTTATTATCTCTTCTCATCACATGTCCAACATATGACCATCGTCTTTGCTTTATTACTGAAGATATTAGTGGTTGATTGGCGATTTCTCTTAATTTCCTCGTTTGTTTTGAATTCGTTACACAATATACCAAGTTTTTTCCTTAGACATTTTTTTTCGAAAGCATTCAACTTTGTTTCTATATCTCTTGTTGTAGTTACCAGCTTTCACGCACACACATATAAGGGTTGATAGTACATTTGATTTGAATAGTCTAAGTTTTGTGTTTGTGCTGATGTGTTTTGTTTTTCACAACTTTTCAAGGCTTCTGAAAGACATTGCTGCTTTAGCTATTCTGATTCTAATTTCTTTACTTGTATCCCCTTCTCGATCAATGTGACTTCCAAGATAGATAAATTGATCGATCTCTTCCACTGGTTTGTTTTCCATGTATATTTTGTCGTCTGTTGGAATTAAACTTTTCATGACTTTAGTCTTTTCATGATTGATCTCAAGCCCAATTTTGCTTGCTATTGATAATAATTCATTAGTGTTTTCCTGCATCGTTTTTATCTGACTGCTGATGAGAACTATGTCATCAGCAAAGTCGAGGTCCTCCAAATGGTCTCCTTGTATCCATTCGATGCCTTTATTACCAGTGCAGCATCTCATCATTATGAAGTCCATAACAACTCCAAAAAACAAGGGCGATAAAATACATCCTTGTTTAACCCCAGTTTCTATTGGGAAACATTCGCTCAGCCCTTCCTCTGTTCGAACTGCACATGTGTAACCATCATACATGTCTTTGATAATATTTATGATTTTTTATGGTAAGTCATATTGCTTCAGAATTTTCCACAAAGAATCTCGATGAATACTGTCAAATGCTTTTTTGAAGTCAATGAAGTTAAGTACAAAAGGTTTTTGCTTTTCAATGCGTTCCTCCAATGTAAGTCGTAGAGTAAAAATGTGGCCAAGGCAGCTTCTCTCTTTTCTAAACCCAGCCTGTTCTTTTCATTACTGTATCTATTGAATCCTTTATTCTATTTAAGATGATTTCCATCTGATGACTGCCATTGCCTTTGGTTAGTGTGGTGAGCATTGATCCATGTTTCATCCAAGTACACAATATCATAACCTTGCTTGCGCACCTCTTTTACTTCACGTAAGTACTTGCTTCTCATGACTGCTATATGTGGCTTCTCACAGATGATGTTTCGTCCATTGGGATACTTTCTGAATGTAAAGCCTGCAGCTCTCACATTCCTCCATAATGTAGACTTTGATATTTCAATACTGTTGTTCTTTTTCAGCGACACTTTTAATTTTCTTATTGTAACAGTTTCATTCATACCCAACATTTTGCGAATTTCACTTCTAATAAGTTCACTGTCGAAATTATCCAACATTTTTGCTCTTCCTTGTGATTTTGTATATTTGGAACATTGACGGTCACGTGCTTGAATCCAGCGATTAAATGACCGTTTAGATAAATCCAAAATGTGTCTTGTCCTATTCTCAGGGTTTTCTAAAGAATGAAATAATATTCCTCGTTTAGCCTCTTTGCAAAAATAGTCACAGATTTTTATTGCGATGTTTTGTAAGCTGCAGAATTTCATTTTAAGACTCATGATAAATGTTATTGTTCCACGTCTCCACCTATGAATGAACGGAAATGGAACACACAATGCCTCGTGTTTTCTACAAGTGTCTAATTGTGTCAGAAAACCCTCGCTGAAAGCTGCAAAAACGTCAATTTGACCGTGTATGGATTTTTAATCGCTATTTTTAACTTAAAATACTGTAAACATTAAGTTTTTTCTACATCAATGGGTCGTTATAAATTTATATAAATCAAATAAGCAACAATAATAACCAAATGTTTTTTTTTAAAATGAAATTAATTCCCTGTTGGGTTCTAATCATTATAACTTTACATGCAAATTTTGAAAAAATTACAAAAAGCGGTTAAAATGATATCGATTTTAAAAGTTGGGCACGCGTTATGAAACGGACTATAGTGTCTTAATCTCATATCACATGTTGTATACTATTGTCTGAGTCTCATATGGTGACCACACCATTGACATCTTCATTGAAGCTGCGAGTACCTACCATATAAATCCCTTTCCGAACTGTCTTCATCAAATGGCTAGAACCTTTTATTGATTCCGTGATATCTGGTTGTGCGTCAAGCTGTTTAGGATCTGACTTCTCATTTTGGCCAAGTTAAAGTGAAAGAGTGAGATCCCATGTCTAGCTCTCTCTAAGTTATGAGATCCGATGTCTTGCTCTCTCTGGGTAGTGAGATCCTCTGTCTAGCCATCTCTTAGTGTGAGATCCGATGCCTAGCCCGCTCTGGGTAGTGAGATCAGATGCCTAGTTTACTTTGGGTAATTAGATCCGAAGTCTAGCTCTTTCTGGCTAGCAATGTCAGATGTCTAGCTCTTTCTGTCTAGTGAGAACCGATGTCTAGTTCTTTCTGGCTGTGAGATCCTATGTCTAGCTCTTTCTGTCTAGTGTGATCCGGTGCCTAGTTCTTTCTGTCTCGTGAGATCCGATGTCAAGCTCTTTCTTGGTAGTGAGATCATATGTCTAGCCATCTCTTAGTAGTAAGATCTGATGTCAACATGTCTCGAAAAGCAGACAAACAGGAGATCCCATGTGCATTCTGCGTACGTTATAGAACACTTGGCAGTTGAAAATCGGAAGAAGTAGGCAAAAAACGCCGCTATACGGGCAACAATTAATAGGAAAAATTCCCCGGTAAAAACATGAAAACGTTTGAAGATTAAATATGAGAGTACCCATGTAGTCGAAGAATATCTGCCTGTATGGCGAGGGACAACTGAAAAAACGGCTGTTGGTGTGAAAAAAGGAAACAGTGACATTCAAACAAAATTCAGTCCCTCAGGACTTCGCTGGAGATAGAAAGCTGGCGAATGTAAAAATAAAAATTAAACAAACTCGAACATGATTTGAGTGTAAAAACCTCTTCCAAATAAACATACATACATGTAATTATGCACATATTACATATGCTGGACATGACAAGACGCTTATACAACATGCTACAAATACTGCTACTACTCTGATACCAGCCTTCAGCGGTTACTCACCTTGAATCTGAGATGGTAAACAAACTATCAAGACCAATGATAGGAATGTCACCACTGTTGCCATGGTTACCACGCGACCAAGTGACGTCTTCTTATGTTACTGTATCTATAACCTGTACATAAGTTATTGAATCTACAAATGTGGAAATGTTAAAATGGACAAGATTTGATGTCATGACAATACATGATAAAGGAGGCAGACACAAGGTTTAAGATAATAAAGATATAGCAACGTTAAGTCTAACCACCGAGAGACATGCCAAATCAAATATTTCAAACATGTTAATTCACCTGGCATATTGTACATAGAAAAAAAAAAAGTTAAGTACCCCCGTCACACTAAGTTGCGTATGGGGAATATGGTGTTAGTGACCATACATTTTACAGACCTTCGGCACATGATTTTTTTTGGGGTAATGTGGTCGGTATTACGCCCATGCCGCTTCACTTTCCCAGAACAAAAATCCCTACCCATTAAAGGCTGGGTGAACCAGAGCAGTCGGTTGGGATCGAACCCTACCTCTTGTCCTTTGTAGTCCAGTTCACTAACCACTGAGCTATCGCGGCTCCCATATTGCACATTAGCACATTAATATTATTATTATTACTATTATCACTATACAACTGTACATTCATTCACGAAGCCTAAATAAATAAAAACACAATTGTTGTATTGTGTTAGTCATGTGTCATATCTTTGTGTGTGCATGTCTGGGTTAGTGATATCTCATATCTTTGTGTGTGCATGTCTGGGTTAGTGAAATCTCATATCTTTGTGTGTGCATGTCTGGGTTAGTGATATCTCATATCTTTGTGTGTGCATGTGTGGGTTAGTGATATCTCATATCTTTGTGTGTGCATGTCTGGGTTAGTGATGTCTCATATCTTTGTGTGTGCATGTCTGTGTTTGTAAGGTGACCATATTTTTGAAATCCCATTCCGAGACGGAATAATTTTACTTCAATTTTCCACCAATAAAATTACATTTCTTCTTGCTGTCATTTTCAAGGGAATAATACATACATTTTAAAACATCTAATAATATAGACCTACAATACGCTATCAGGATAATCAGGAGATTAAAAAAAACCAGTGATACTCACTTAAATTGAAGGTGAAACAGAGATGCTGTACTTTTCAGATAAGTGAATTTTCTATTAAAAGTCCTTCTTTGTATGCAGCATCTTATAAAATTCGACACAAGTTCCCTCATAGTTCACTTTGGTGATCAACATGGCTTCTAAAGTTTCAACATCTAGTTGTGTTTTATCATTTGTCCACAAACTGTTCATCAGAGAAAACACTCGTTCTGTTGCAGCATTTGTTCCAGGTAGACACAAAAAGAACTCCTACAACTTCAGAATATGTGAAACGGGCACATGATTGTTTCTGAAGTGGGAAGCTAGTTCAACCCAACGCTGCCCTGGTTATGTTTTATTAAGACTCCACTCACTAATTTTTTGTGAAGTAACGAACTGTTTCATGTAGACATATTCGTCATACATTTCATTTTCTGGAAAGTCGACTGAAGGCACTGTTTGACTCACTAATGATGAAGACTTCTCAATATCTTCCCAATTTGGTGTTCTGTTCAGCATTACCCAGCTGTAAGACTCTAGGTTTTGAAAATTATTTGCAGCCCATTTCTTCAAATAACTTAAAGCTGTTTCATAAAATGAAGAAACACTGGCGTTAAACTTTTTCACATCATCACGTGGAAATCCTTCCATTTCCAGCTTTTTAAGGATTATCTGAACTCTTGATGGCAAGAAGCCGTCTTCCAGCTTGGACTCCAAGATAGCTTTCAACCTATTGATGTTGTCAATGACTTCAAATACAGTGACTATCTGTCCTTCTACTTTCTGCACTACTTCGTGGAAAGAGGATGCCTGACTGTGAACCAAAATAAGCCATGCCTCAGACAGTGGGTTTTCAAAGAATTCCTGTATAAAAACTGGGCATCTGTCTTGAGATTGAAAATATGATTTTAGAGGCAGGAACATGTAAAGAACCCTTTCAACAGCAGGCAAGAGCGCAAGCCAACTAGTTTGTGCATAACCTAAAATCATCTGGAAGTCTGTGTCGACAAACTGACAAAACTCCTTGAGACTTTCAACTCTAACTGTGTATGATTTGAAGTACAGATACATTTTTGCAATAGTTATTTCAACATCAACAGGCAATACGTCTGCAGCTGCTCGAACAGTGTTGTGAAAAATATGGCAAGCACACCCAGCACCTATCAAACTATGTCCAAGGTTTTCTTTCAGTTTTGTGAAAACATTGTTCTGTCCTTTTCTTTCAGCGCTCCCAAAATTAGAATTTGTGTTGTCTGCACATAATCCAACTACTTTCAGTTCTAAACCATTTTCAGTTAGACAGTCAATAAGAAAACTACTTACTATATCAGAGGATTCACCCGCAATGACTTCAACTCTAATATTTAACTTTCAGTCCCTTATTGCGATCAAAGTATCTGACAAGCAAAGGACAAATCTTGATTTCTTTGTGGTTGGAGGCATCTGTCAGTATGGAGATAAATGTTACGTTTACTAGGTCACATCTCAACTCGTTTAGATTTAGAGCATGGGGTGTGAACACATTCCGAATAATAGCTTCTGTTTTCGTACGTGCACAAGCAAATTTTGGTTCTAAAGTTACCTGAAGCAATTTTGATGTGCAGTCCATAGATCTAAACGTGTGATTGTGCATCACTGTATGATATGCAAAGGCACCTTCTGTAGCAGCTAACTGTTCTTCTTTGTCACCAACCTGTTCAGCTCGAAAAAAATTTGATGACGAGCTCGATGCAGCAGTAGCGACGGCCCTCTTATGTTTATCACTATTTATGTGGCTCTTAATATCACCACGTCCTCTATGGTTAATAGTAAACCCGGATGAACATATATTACATCTTACAGTGAAGTCTGATGACGATGTAGACTTTTTTATAAAAGGGTATTCCTTTTGTAAATCTTGATTAAAACTACAATTACGCTTCGGTGCCATTTTTTGCGAAAGTGAAAGTGAAAGTTAGTAACACAACGAATATATACGAGATTTAAAACTAGGAGCGCATTCTACTGTTTGATATTAAACAAAATTGTCTACACAGCAACGGAATAATATTTTTTTTAATTGAAGAAATGTACGCCGTATACCAAAATGGCAAAATTGTTAACGTTTGTGTCCCAAATTATTTTTTATCAAATCCGGGACAAAAGCTAAAAAATATGCCAAAATCGGGACAAAACCGGTACGGCAGCTAATCCGGGACAAAGGTTCAAAAAATGTCAAATTCCGGGACTGTCCCGGACAATCCGGGACGAATGGTCACCTTAGTGTTTGTCACATCTCATATCCTTGTGTGTGCATGGCTATTTAAGTTTATCTCATATCTTTGTGTGTATGTCTAGGTTAGTCATATCTCATATCTTAGTGTGCATGTCTATGTTAGGCATGTGTCATGTCTTTGTGTGTGCATGTCTATGTCAGTCTTATCTCATATCTTTATGTGCATGTCTATGTTAGTCATGTGTCATATCTTGTGTGTGCATATCTATGTCAGTCATTTCTCTTATCTTTCTGTGCATGTCTATGTTAGGCATGTGTCATATCTTTGTATGTGCTTATCTATGTTAGTCATATCTCATATCTTTGTGTGCATGTCTATGTTAGCCATGTGTCATATCTTTGCGTGTATGTCTTTGTTAGTCATATCTCATATCTTGATGTGTGTCAGTGTTAGTCATTCCTCGTATCGCAGTGTGCATGTCTGTGTTAGTCATATCTAGTGACTCGTGCATATGGTGCTCGTAAACCTGGGAGGGCCGACAATGTAAGGGCAGAATCCCCCTACAGAAAAGACAATCTGCTGCCTTGCAGGAAGAATGGGGACAATCAAAGGCTAAGGAAAGCAAACCTGAATAAAATGCTGGCTGGAATCGGATGCACTGGGCCAGTGGCTCGGAACACAGTGCAACGTTGACGGGTGTTCAATCAGAGTAGATCTGGCAGACTCTAATTGTGATGTTTTGTCTGTGGGGGCGATCAACACACTTAACCTGACAGCTGACTTCATGTGAGAGTCTGGAATCCTACTCTGATTGCGTCCTGATCGCAGAGAGAGAGAGAGAAAGAGAGAGAGAGAGTATAGCAGTCATTACGGCCCGCAGAGTAACGTTCTATTGTATCATCCTCTTGCCACCAATCACTTCCACAACTTTCCACTTCCTACTGGTATTTTTATATGTATATATATATATATATATAATATATATATATATAGGAGAGAGAGAGAGAGAGAGAGAAGAGAGAGAGAGAGAGGAGAGAGAGAGTGAGAGAGACATATACGAAGCATACCCCACCCCAGTTATTTAATTACTAACATATGTAAGGTACACAAGCGGGTGTGGCAGAATTAAATAACGTATTCGCTATGAAGCAGGTACTCAACAGGGTTCTCTAGAACGACGAAAAATGACTTTAGAGATTATTTTAATGTTCTGAACAAATGGAAGTTATGTGGTGACATATCATGGCTGTATATTGAGTGTTGTAGAACTTTCCACTGTTTCCTAGCTGGAACTTTGCACAATGTTCATGACATGTAGGCGAGCATTGTTGTACAAGACAATCACACCACACGAAAGCACGCAGGATCTCTTAATCTTGATGGCTGTATCCAGGCTCTTTGGTGTGTCTTTGTAGCGGATGACAATGATGTTCACACCAGTTTAAAATCTGCCAAAATAATTCCTTCATGGTAAAAAATTGCTTGAGAATTCTGAATTACGAATAGCAATTTTCGAACGGTCAACAGCCAAAATAATTAATACTACGCTGAGAAATAACACAAATGCACATTGGTGTGTTTGTCCGCATGAACACGTCTCATACATATATATATATATATATATATATATATATATATATATATATATATATATATATATATATATGTATATATATGTATAAATTTATTTATATATGTGTGTGTGTGTGTATACAGACAAAAGAAACAAACTAAGTCAAATGTAACAACAATAACATATATATTTTTGCAAGATGTACATTTGCAGCTAGCTCGACTGACTGAAGTATAGATACAACAGCGGATTTAATATTACTGCTGTTGTAAAGAAAACAAAAATAAAGGACTCAACCTTAATATAAAAAAGACAGAAGTAATGGTAACAACAAAGAAAAATACATCCCCCAGTAAAAAAATAAAGAGAAGTGGAACAATATTAAAACAGGTAAATGAATTTAAATATTTGGGAACTTTGTTAACCTCAGACGGAAGATGTACACAAGAGGTGAGATGCAGAATGGCTCAGGCAAAAGCAGCTTTCCAGCAAATGAGGAAGATACTATGCAATCCATTTTTGATAATAGAAACAAGAAAAATAGTTCTTAAATGTTATGTAGAGCCAGTCTTAAAATATGGATGTGAATCATGACAATAGGACAACAGACAGGAAAATGACTGGAGTCTGTAGAAATGTGGTTTTACAGAAGAATGTTGAGAACACCATGGACAGCTAAGAAGAGTAATGAAAATGTTATGAAAGAGGTCAAATCAAATAGAGGGCTAATTTCGATTATTGGGAAGAAACAATTAGCATTTTTTGGCCATGTAATGAGAAGAGAACAATTGGAATATATTGCAAGAACTGTACAAATTGAGGGACGAAGAGATAGAGGGGGCAAAGAGAGAAAATACCAGACAGCTTAAGAGAATGGCTTGGCAGGAGGTCAACAACAGAAATGATAAAGAACTGTCGAGATCGAAAGTTGTGGAGAGACATGATCACCTACGCCAGTAGGCCCGGTACTTGATGATGAGGATGCTGTCGTTGGTTTATCGTCTGTTGGGTTTATTTATTTATATTAATGTTCCTTGGCAGCCAAGGAAATGGTCATGCAATCAACGATATATTATTCTGAAGGGAAGATGGACATATGTCAGGCATGTGTTGAGAAAAGACGCAGATAATTCCAAAACATGCTCTTCAATGGAAAACACCAATACATAGAAAACGAGGAAGACCTAGAGAGACACTAAAAAAGTACAATTATAAGAGAAGAAAAGTCGGTAGGCATAACTCATTAAATAAGATAGTATATCTCGCCAATAATAGAGATAAACAGCAAAAAACACTACGAGCTCTATGTGATGTCTAGCGCCGCTGGAAGGTAGAAGATCACAATAAATAGTTCTAACTATAGCATCAATGAACATCTTGAGAAACTAACTTCTATAAAATATTGATGTTGAACTTTCACATTTGAGTAATGCTGGAAGAATAATACATTCCTAGTAGAGAACATTAAAAATAAAATAGTCTTTTGATATGGGGATA